>BPLR01016182.1:0-55547 GCA_021605095.1 Caerostris extrusa | reverse complement strand
GTTAATACGTACATTGCCTCCCAAGGATGTTTGAATATTATTGATATATTTCAGTGATTAACAATCAAACTGTTTAAAATCAACTGTTTACAAATCAAATTTATATTTAATTGAACGTTTCTCCGTGTTCTTCAACAAGCAGTTATTACTCGCAATTTGCGCAAAGTAAGAAGAGACTATTTTGAACCAGAGAAAAAAGCTTTTAAAATTTTCTCAGACATCATATCTTCAAACACATTAAAGTCAGAAGTCGTAAAAGATAAGGCACATAACGTGCTCGTGCTTTCACTGTAAACTTTTTACATCGTATTAATGGTCTAACTAAATTTTTAAAGTTTCTTGAATTTTATATTAGTTTGACTTTACTCGTTGGAACTCTCAATAAATTAGCGTTTCGAATTTGGTCGCATTTCTTTTGTAAATTCGATAACAAATAACATCAACACAAGAAGTTCCAATGGCAATTAGTCATAAACTGGCATGCTGTTAAAGGAAATAACCCCACATTTTTAGTTCGTGATAAATAATTTGTTAAATATAGTACAATATTTAGTTTTTTTTTTTTTTTTTTTTTCACTTTCTACTATTAGTTCACACTCTCCTTATATATATTTATATATTTTGTTCAAATTTTCAATCGTTCATAAAATATTTTTATTCATCCACCAAGTTCAAATACATTTTTTAAACTTGTAGTGGATGACACTGGATGTTAATGCAGTTTTTTTTTTTTCAAATATTAATTCATTAATTCATATATAGAAAGAAAATGGTAAATTGCAAGGAAATTCGCTTTCTTTTTTGCAACTTAATAGTGTGATTCCGTCATATTTATATACACGTTTATATCAATTGTAATTATTTAATAAAAAAGTATCTAAAATAAAATTTTTCTTTGTTGACCTAAGTAGAAATTGACTTTATTGTTTTATTTTTTGTATTATTTGTTTTTCATATATTGGGAAGACTTTATAAATTAAAAAAAAAAATTCCCTTTGTGGTAATTTAAATTTAAGTTAAAAATCTCTGGCTCTGGGCTTAATAATAGAATATTAATTATTATATCCATTAAAAATGTTGATTGGAATTTAGATTCTAATTTGTTTGATAGTTATTTCTATAACACATAAAAAACGAGATTAAAAGCAGTTTGTCATAAACTGCCATGTTGTTAAAAGAAATAACAGCACATATTTAGTTTGTGACAACTAATTTGTTAAATACAATATTTAGTTGTTTTTTTTTTAATAGCAAGGTTCTCATATATTGGGAAAACTTTTATAGATTTTTTTTAAAAATTTTTCTTTTATGGTAACTTAAATTCTGTTCAAGTTTGGGGCTGTGTGGGCTTAATAATAGAATATTATTTATTATATTCATTAAAGATGTAGATTGGAATTTAGATCCAATTTCTTCATGGTTATTAAAAACGTATTGAATAATTGGTGATTATGGCTTAGAATCCCGCATTTGATTGGAATGCCTGAAGAAGTTTAATGGATTTTTTTTCCACATAGATATGTAAATCTGTGGCAGTTAATTAATAAAGTTTTGAAGAGTTTATCTTGACGTCTAGTTTAGTTTTAGTCTAGTTTTTATTTTTCTTGAGGTCCAATACCACTGTTCAAAATCGTGGCAGCAGGGGCCAACCACTCATGAGGCTCTCTTTGTATCCGGTCATTGAACCCCCGAGTCCGCGTTAGACTTTACGCCCTCTTCTGGGTCCTCCAACACTTCATTATGGGGGGGTTCTCACTCTTTCCTTGTCTGGCGTCTTCAGTCTTTTCTCGTTTTCGTTCTTTCTCTAGATTCCTCTTCCAATCTCCCTCTTGGAAGTTTCTCACATCCATTTTACAGGTCAGGGGGACAAACTACGACCCACGTGGCCAACCCGGCCCGCGGATAAAATTTTAATATGTCGGTCCGTGGCAAATTAAAAGAAATGTACATTTATATATTATATATCCATCTCCTTTTCTATTTTGATTAAATGTTATTTTTTTCTTCCATTTTTTCAAAGGACTAAATGATCTTTTTAGTTTCCCAATTTTTTATTCTACAAAAACATAAATCGACGGAAATAACAAGCATAGACAGCTTTCAATCGGTAAGTATTAAAAGCGGAAGTTCTTTGTTAGTTATAACTGTTGATTTGCGCCAACAAGCATTATCCTTGCTCGGGGAGCAGATATATGGGAACACAATGCAGGTGAATTAGACCCATCATGCGGCAGATAGCTCATTCTAAGCTCCACCGCTGTATGTCCATGTTTGCTTCATCTTATATATGTGAACAAGTGTTTTTACTATGAACATTGGAAAGAATTATTTCAGAAGTAGACTGGCAGATGAGCGTTTAGCTTCGATTCTTAGAATCAGTGGTATGGCCTCACTGTTCGAACCTCAATATAAAGAACTTTAAAACTGAAATCGCAATTTTATTCATCTCATTAACATATTTAAACCAGAATACTTGTATATTGTTTTTAAAATTTTAGAAAAATTTATCTTGGCCAGCCAAACTTTTTTTTTTTTCGATTTTTGGCACGCGACCGAAAAAGTTTGCCCATTCCTTGTGTGTTATAGGTCACTTTCAGTGAAGGGACTAGGGCCGTCTGCCGACACCCCATCAGAATATATTTCCGTTCGTCAAACGCATGTTTGTCCATAAATATCCAAACGTGGATAACAAGAGTCTTAAAAGTCTTGGTAAACTGTTGTTCTTGACCATCTGGCACAAAGATTTGCATGCATCCTCCAATTTAAAGATATATTCCTTTCTGCCGCAGTTGTAAATGACTTGCACCATCGGAAACGGGTCATCCGGTTGAACATAATGGATTTCCATGCGGTAAGGGCTAGTGATCATCAAACATCAAGGGACAATATATATAACATAACATATGAATTATAGAATACTTATGTAAAATTTATCTTATTCAAATAAAATATTTACAAATACACTCATGTCCACAAATTAAGGATAATTCAGAATCACACAGAAATTGAACTCAAAAATAAAAATTTCACCTGTAGAATTATCACACACATCTTGAAGAAGAATATGCAAATTACAGGAAACCACCAGATGGCGCGGATAATACGTCACAATGACGAGAGTGTAAGAGAGGGGTATATAAGGAATGGTGGCAAAGAAGTAAAATTGTTCACAAGCGCTTTAAAGACTTTTAGTGCAATAACCGCATAGTTATGGCAGAAAGGAAGCATTTGGATAATTTTTTACGTGGTAGAATTATCGGACGACTGGAATGTGGATGTACAGAAACAGACGAAGCACAGCATCAGACCTGTCTGGTCGACTCTCTTCAGCTACCGGTACGACAGTTTCAAGGCAGAACGTGTACAGACGCTTAGGGCACATTGGTCTATATGCTCGTAGGCCTGTCCGATGTGTTCCCCTTACCGCAACCTCACTGTCGCCTACGATTAACCTGGTGTAGAGAGCATGCATTGTGGACACCGCAACAGTGGTCTTGTGTGATGTTTTCCGGACGAGTCCAGGTTTAGTTTGCAGTCTGATTCTCGCCGGACTTTCATATGGAGAGCGCCAGGCACCCGTTACTACCAAGAGAACACCATTGAACGACACCGTTTGGGCAGGATGGCTCGTTTGGGGGAAATTATTCTTGGTTCCAGAACTGACCTGCATGTTAAGAGTGTAACGATGACAGGCCACATCTATCGGGATGTCATTCTGAAACAACATGTACGTTTGTTTTGGGGCGCCATGGGTGCTGAATTTCTGTTTATGGATGACAACGCCCGTCCTCACCGTGCAAACATTGTAGACGAATGCCTTCAATTGGAAGATATCACCCGTATGGATTGGCCAGCATACTCACTGGACTTGAATCCAATAGAGCATGTGGGGATATGCTTGGCCGACGAATTGTAGCCCGTCAACCCTCCCCACCTGTCAACCGGAACTTCGGAGTGGCATTGCTTGATGAGTGGTGTAATATTCCCAAGATCAGATTGATAATTTGATACTCAGCATGCCTAGGCGTTGTAAGGCCTGTATTGCATCGTCCGGGAGACATACTCCATATTATCCATCATACCAACTATGTTATACTTTTTTTGTAAATAGGTTCTTTGAAATTTGCTCCAGGAGTAAAAATCGCAATTTTTATTAATTATGTCAAACGTATAGCATCATTTTTGCTCTTTACATTTTGTTTAATAAATAGATTTTACAAATAAGTCAAATTTGTTTTGCTTCTTTTCTTTCTTTGCCTGAACTTCATTGATTCTTAATTTATGGGCATGAGTGTAGATGTTGGGCGTATTGACAAGACACTAGTATAGGCCGAGACATTACCGTGATATATTTTCTTGTGTAATCATTTGCCACGTATCGAGCAGATGTATTCAACGAGTGATAAATTGGGAAAAACTGGCAAGGCCAACGCATCAATGCAATCTGTGGAGGGCAAAACAGAATTATTGAAGATTGCATGATAGAGCAAAAAAAAAAAAAAAAAAAAATGATGACTGTTCACGTTGCCAGTGTTGGAAGATTGTAAAAGTTCAAGACCATTCAAATAATAATCTAGTATAGGGAACATATATGGTGACGTGGCACGAAGAATTTGAAAATTCTAGCTTCAGTGTCCATATTTGATACCACCATGGTGGTCCGGCACCATCAAGGTATCCGAGAACATCATGGTATTCTAGACAATCAAGGTATCCGAGACCATCATGGTAAAGTAGGCCAAACACCGATTCTCTTTAAAACTATATTGTGACATTCGTTTGTTTTTTCCTGCAATAATACAATGAATATCGTTGTCATATGGCATTTCATCGCACCATTGTAGATGCAATGGCCGCTTTGCTGAAATTCCTCTTAGCTGCAAACGTCATTAAATGATGCTTGCTGACACATATTTTGCTAGCAATCTATCTAGCCATATAATCTATTTTTAATGTGCAATGCTTCCTTATATTACAGTGATAGCAATTAACGTTATGCTCACAATATATTCGTCCTCATGTGATGGTGCAAACAAAGTAGTACAATCGTTTCAGTAGGTCACCACTCTGGTATCAATTGCATATTCGCATCGCTTCGACAGCATTATGTTTTTTACATGAACACCCCATTTATATTAAGGATAATCCGAAACATCTAAAAATCGCAATTGTTTCACAGTGTAGCTCATAATCGTAGCATATGGAAAACTTCCAAAGCAATAATTAAATAAAAACACAATTTCAGAAGTTAAAAATTCTTCAGTTCTCCCCTTTATATAAAGCTTATAGGTGACGCTGCTGGTACATATGATGTAATACTGTTCATCTACATATGCTATAGAAATATACGCATGGGCAATTTTCACGACTTTCGGATGCTTATTTTGGGTTGTTGCATTTTGATGTACAACAATATAAGCGTAAAAAATACGATGGAAGAAATTTAATTAATCTAATTATTCAATGAAATCATGATTAATCTAAATAAATAAATGAAAAACCTGTTACTGGAAAAATTCCAGCATGTCTGCGTCTAAACCAATAAACGCTGAATAATTTACGATACCCCCTAAAAATGTATGCTAATCGGTACTTTTAACCCCCATAACGCGCACATCAAAATTTGGAACACCCTTTCAAAAGGTTATATTTGATATTCTCAGATAATCCTCTTTAAACCTTACGACAACCGTTCCCATCTAATGTTTTATTTTGCGTATCCCACATATTTTGCTATCTACCTGGCAGTTTAAAGTGGATTCCGAACTATTAACAAGCATACATGCTGACCGCCAGATTCGAACCTGGAACACCAAAGGGCCACAACGATAGCCAATTGGCCATCAGACGCTGTCCCACATAGAGATGCTATTAGTTTAACATTTTTGCAAGGTTTGAAATATGGCTTGATCGCCGAAGTGGCATAGGTATCAACAGGATCTCGAATTCGAGCCCGGCGGGGCCATGGCTGTTTGTAGTAGTTCGGAATCCACTTCAAAACATAGGTCCCTTGTAATAGGATCATAGAGCGTTGCGGGGGGTGTGTTACTCGCCTCCGTAGCATATCTACAAGCTACACCTGCCCCCTGGGTAGTGCTAAATGAGTAACGTCGGTGTAGCCCCTTGCTTATGACATAAAGATAATTGTATCTGTATTGCCAGCTGCTTTAAAAAAAAGTTTCAAAAATCTCTCCCAGAACGTTTCACAGAAAACAATAAAATTAAAAATAAAAATATGTCATTAAAAACATATTTGTACCTCTCAAAAATACTTTACATTTATCCTTGCTATCTGTACATTTAAACGTATACAATTTTCTATAAAAACAACAACTTTCGTAATTAGTTGTCTGGGAATTTGTTTACATAATTTGTAACAGTGTAATTTGTCAGATAAAAAGCTCATGACACTCAAAAATTATCTTTTTAATTTGTACAACAAATTAGTAAGCAAATTATTTTTAATAAAAATAATAATGTTTGCTAATTAATTATATAAACATTTAATAATTACTTTATAAAAATTGTAAATGACATTGTGGTTAATTTTATTTTATTTAAATAATCAAAATTTTTATCTAGGTTTTTTGAAAAGATAATATTTTCCTTTAATATAAACTATTAAAAATAATGTTAGTTAATTTCTACATATTAAATATAAATATCAAAATTCTAATACTCTGCGAAATTTGTGAAGTTAATTAGAATAACTTGACATAACCTTTCAGTTATGGTTAGAATTATTAGTGTAAGGAGATGAATACAAATTAGTTTTATGTTTAATTTCTTTGTTATTTATAAATTCTAAACATAAGGAAGTAGGATTTTTGGTTAAGATTATTGCACTTTTAAGTTATGAATTTCTATGAGTAATGTGTTATAAGCAAACTAGAATATTAAACAAATAGAACCCAGATGGCCGAGTGGCTAGCGCTCAGGCTCAAAGTACAATAGGTTTTTCTGGTTAGAGTCTCGGTGGGGCCATGGATGTTTGTAGTGGTTCGAATCCACTTTAAACCGTAGGTCCCGGTCTAACAGATCGTAAATAGTTGTGGGGTATTGTTGCTCCGCGTCCATAGCTTATCTTCAAGCTACACGCACTCCCTGGATAGTACTAAAAAGAGTAAAGTCGGTGCAGCGCTTGCCTTAAGGCATTGAAGACAACTGCCTAAGTGTTTGCGAGCTGCATTAAAATATCAAACAAATGCAAATTGTTTCATATTTTAGCAAATCAGAGAAGTTTTAAGGGCTTTTTGTTTAATTACAGTGAATTTGTATAATATTAACAGCTCATATACTCACAAATATTTGTATTTAAAAGTTTTAATTTATTAGACATGCTGCTCATCTAATATTTTTTTGTTTGTTTGGTTACTTTTAACAAATAAGATGATGCAATTCAGTTGAAAATCCTGAAATGTTTTTTTTTTTATAATAAAATATTTATTGTTACATTTTTACATGTGTTTCCAGACAATTACACTAAGAGCCAAAACATTGTGACCACCACTACATTTTGCAATGAACTCGCCTGGATGACGTGGAAGGCACGTGATCCGGTGGAAGTTTAAGGTTTATATTTAACTGCTACTGGAGAGTCTGAAGAATCATTCTTTCACTTACTTCTATGTGTGATGGGAAAGGCTGCGGATCTAAGCGACTTTGATCAAGGGCAGATTGTAATGGCTCGAAGGCTCGGAACAAGTATTTCCTGCATGACTCGTGGGTTGTTCGCGATCTACAAAGTTTGTTAGTACTTATGCAAAGTGGATAAATGACGGTGAAACCAGCAATGAACGACATGGTGTAGCACGTCCCCACGCTATCAAAGAAAAAGGTCGTCGGAGACTGTCTCGCATGGTGAAGCGAAAACCGGAGCCAGACAGTGGCTCAGCTGACTGCCCAATACAATGCAGGGCCAAGTAGAATAGTATCGGAGCACACTGTTCAGCTGACACTGTTGATATGGGGCTACGCAGCAAACGTCCCACTCGTGTGCCTTGCTGACCAAGCCGTCATCGCCAACTGCGCCTGCGCTGGGCCCGGAATATCGTAACTGGTCCATGGATCAGTGGGAGGGAGTTGCCTGGTCAGATGAATCACGGTTTGTCATTCATCACGCCGATGGCCGTGTCAGGATACGCCGTCTTCCAGGCGAACAGTTGCCCCTCAATGTACAGTAGGTCATACACAGGCCGGTGGTGGCGGTGTTATGTTTTGGGAGACGTTCTCTTGAGCATCTCTGGGACCCGTGGTTGTGGTAGAGCAGACCATGAATGCTAAGGTTATCTGAACATCATTGCGGACCAGTTGCACCCTTACATGTCCTCTGTTTTTCCAGCTGGAAGTGGAATGTTCCAACACGACAACGCCCTTGTCACAAGGCTAAAACTGTGTTGGAGTGGTTCCAGGAACATGATGCTGATTTCAGTTAATGTCCTGGCCGCCTAACTCACCGGATCGCAATCCGATAGAACACATTTGGGATGTCCTGGGACGGCAAAGACCACAATTCTCGGTCTCCGGCCATCTACCAAGGACTTGTGGCATCCATGCCAAGGCGGGTTGAAGCTGTGTTGCGCTCAAAGGTAGGCAACTCGTTATTGACAGGTGGTCATAATGTTTTGGCCCTTGTTATTAATTATGTTTAACAAAAAAAATGTTTTCATTTGCTAAGTGCGTATAACTTCATTTTATTTTGTTCCAAATATATTGTTGTTTGTTACACCCAAAAATGCTACGTATACATTGTTTCAGTAAATGTGCTATTAAATGTATTGCTATTAATTGTTGCTGTCAAACGAAAATGCTGATGAATGTCAATTTTTCTTTTGAATGTACATGCATATGTAATATACATGTATAAACGATTCAATGGTTATGGTTATATTATCCACATTAAATATCAACAGCTAATATTAACCACAAAATATTTGAACAGTTGTATCAGTACCTTTGTGAGCATTCATTCATCATCAGTTCTTCCAGAAGAATGAAAACAAGAGATGAACGGCATTTAAATATGGAAGAGCCAATATTGAACATTATGGATGAAACATCTCACATAAGTACAAGAGCTATTGCATTTCGTGTATATGTAAGCCAACTCTTCAGTAAAACGGGGAGTCTTAAATGAAGAACTGTTGCATTAATTCCCTATTCAGAAAGTTCAAACATTTGCATACAAGTGATTACCATCCACGAATTGAATTCTATCATGAAGAGAAAAACAAAATATTTGCATACAACATTATTGCAAAGTGCTTCTTTGATTCATTCTTGACAATAAATGCTCAAACTTATGACAGCAAACCTTATGTTTGTTGTTTCTTATCCCACTTGGCTGGGCAAGCCCACGAGCCCATACGTACTCATGATTGAAGGGGAAGAAAGCAGCTTCTGTTGTGATGGAGCACCCTTAGGTAGAAGTCTGACTTTGGCTCCGTGACGTCCTTAGAGTCATAGATTCCGAACCACTACAAAAATCCATGGCACCACCAGGATTCGAACCCGAAACCTGTGGCACCGAGCGCCAGAGCGCTAGACACTCGGCCATTCAGTTCCCAAATTTGTGAATGCCAACGGCACGCGGTGTTCCCAGGTGGTCACCCACTAGTACTGACCGCGCCCAATGATGCTTGACCCGATAAATCTTATAAATCATACTAGGAGCGTCGAAGGCTGACGGACAGTGCCAGGCATTTCGCATACGCTTGCAATCTTAATGGGCAATCGAGCAACAAAGCTCCCAATTAAGTCAACCGAGTGGCTCAGCGCTCTGGCTCTCGGTACCACAGGTTTCGAGTTCGAGTTCCGGTGGTGCCATAGATGTTTGTAGTAGTTCGAATCCACTTTAAACTGTAGGTGCCGTTCCTAATAGGATCGTAGAGCGTTGCGGGGTAATGTTACTCGCGTTCGCAGCATATCTTCTACCTGCCCCATGGTTAGTAATAAATGAGTATAAATTGGTGCAGCCCCTTGCGGTTGGCATAAAGATAACTGCCTCTGTATTGCCAGCTGCATTAGAAAAAAAGGTTTCAAAAATCTCCCCAGAACGCTTTCCACTTGGCTATACTCCGGTATTCACAGAAAAGAAGAAAAAAATAATAGATAAAATATTTGTCATTAAAAACATATTGGCAGTTCAAACATACTTTTAAATTTATCTTGCTTGTCCGTACATTTTAACGTATTACAGTTTTCTATAAGAAAAATAATTTTCGTAATTAGTAGTCAGGGAATTTGCTTACATAATTTGAAACAGTGTAATTTGTCAGATAAAAGCCCATGACGCTCAAAAATTATCTTTTTAATCTGTACAACAAATTAGCAAGTAAATTACTTTTTAACAAAATAGAAAATTTGCTAATTAATTATATATTACATTTAATAATTACTTTGTAAGAACTGTACTTATTGACATTGTGGTTAATTTTCTTTTATTTAAATAATTAAAAATTTTATCTAGACTTTCTTGAAAATATATTTTGTCTTTAATAGAAATATTAAAATATTGTTAGCTGATTTCAACATACAATAAATAATATACACGTTAAATATAACTTTTAAATATTACGTAGTTTCTTCAGCTTAGCAGTAAACTTTGCGAAATTTACAAAATTAATTAGAATAACTTGACATAACCTTTCAGTTATGGTAATATGTATTACTGTAAAGAGATTAAACATAAATTAGTTTTATGTTTAATTAATTTATTATTTATTAATTCTAAGTATAAGGGAATAGGAGTTTTTGCTTAGGATTGTTACAGTTCTCAGTTAAGGATTATCTTTGAGTACTGTGTTATATGCAAGCTAGAATATTAAGCAAATGGGGCCTGATGGCCGAGTGGCTAGCGCGCTGTGCTTTGCACTACAGATTTCGCTAGAATCCCTGAAAGTGCCATGGATGTTTGCAATGGTCCGAATCCACTTTAAACTGTGGTCCCTGTCTGTTAAGCCTCCCCGTGCTCAGAAGATCCTGTAGAGTTGACAACCAAACTGCCAAACCAGACCAGATGCTGATGCATTGCTTGAACTATTATAACCACAGGTTTCTTGATTCGAGTCCTGACTGTGCTATGGATGTTTGTAGTGGAATCCTTTTAAACCTTAGGTCCCGGTCTAACATGATCGTAGAGCGTTGCGCGGCCATTAGTATTCCGCGTTCATAGCTTATCTTCAAGTTACACGCACCTCCTGGGTAGTGCTAAGTGAGTAAAGTCGGTGCAGTGTTGCCTTAAGACATCGAAGACAACTGTCTATGTATTTACCAGATGCAGCAGAAAAAATATTAAATAATTGCAATTTTTTCATATTTTGACAAACCAAAGCAATTTTCAAGTGCTTTTTGTTTAATTAGAATGAATGCATACAATATAAGCTGTAGTTGCACCCACAATTCTTTGTACATCAAAGTTTTTAATTTGTTAGACATATTGTTCTTCTAATTCTTTTTTTCGTTACGTTAAACAAATAAGATGACGCAATTCAGTTCAATGTCATAAAATGTGTTTTTATAATAAAATATTTATTGTAAATATTTCGCATATTGTTTCTAGAGAATTATGTAAGTTTTTAAAAAATATTTTCCTTTCCAAGAGCCTTTAACCGTACTTTTATTTTATTACATATTAACGTTGTTAATATGTATAATATGTATTACACACATTAACGTAAATAAGCGTTGCTTGTTACAGCAACAATTATTAGAATACATTTTGAGTAATAAATATGCTGTTAAATGTATTGCTATTAATTGTGTTTCAAAGGAAATGTTGATTAATGTGGATTTTTTATTTAATGTACATTCACACTACATGTATTGTATGTATACAAAACGTTTCAATGGTTGTGTGACATACTTTGATGAAATTGGTACAGTTTACCAAAACATAAATTTTTTTAAAGAATGTATGGTATCTATGTTAGAAAGCGACGTGTTAAGGCACATGCACCATTTCAAACATGTTTTCTCACCACAACCAAGCATAATACTCCAACTAATACCTGTCACGTGACAAGCTACAAGTTCTCTGTCATGCAATAGCGATGCGCGAGCAATTATATTCCTTCTCTTTGTTTTTGGTCATCATGAAATATTTTTACACATGCATCTAAATAAGGATGCTTATTGTGCCGAATAGCAGAATAGCGCTACGACAATATCAGGAAGGTTTTCCGAAAAACTTTATTTGAGTAACCACAAAATATTAACCACATTAAATATTAACCACAAAAATATTTGAGCAGTTGTATCGGTACCTTTGTGAGCATTCGTTCATCATCAGTTCTGCCAGAAGAATAAAAACAAGAGAGGAACGACTTTAAATATGGAAGAGACAATCTTGAACATTATGGATGAAATATCTCCTACATAAGTACAAGAGCTATTGCATTTCGTCTACATGTAACCCAACTCCTCAGTAAAACGGGGAGTCTTAAAATGGAGAACTGTTGCATTAATTTCATATTCAGAAAGTTCAAACCTTTGCATACAAGTGATTACCATCTACGAATTGAATTTCTATCAAGAAAAGAAAACAAATATTTGTATACAACATTATTGCAAACTGCTTCTTCGATTTATTCTTGACTATAAATGCTCAAAATTATGACAGCAAACCTTATGTTTGTTGTTTCTTATCCTACTTGGCTGTCAAGCCCCACGAGCCCATATGTTCTCATGATTGAAGGGGAAGGAAGCAGCTTCTGTTGTGATGGAGCACCCGTAGGTAGAAGTCTGACTTTGGGCTCCGTGACGCTCTTGCAATAGGAGACCAGGACCTACTGCTTAAAGTGGATTCCGAACCACTACAAACATCCATGGCACCGTCGGGATTTGAACCCGAAACCTGTGGCACCGAGCACCAGAGCGCTGAACACTCGGCCATTTAGGTCCCAAATTTGGGAATGCCAACGGCACGTTGCTCCCAGGTGGTCACCCACCCAAGTACCTACCGCGCCCAATGATGCTTGACCCGACAAACCTTATAAATCATACTAGGGAGCGTCGAAGGCTGACGGACAGTGGCAGGCATTTCGCATACGCTTGCAATCTCAATGGGCACCGAGCAACAAAAGTCCTCAATTAAGTCAACCAAAGTCTCGTAATTAGTTGTCTTCCGGTATTCCTCATAAGAACTCATCGATTCTCGATATATCTGGCGATCTGATGGACATATAATTGGTCCACCACGACCATTTCCCCCGCAAAACCCATTTATATTATCTTCCCACAGTAATTGCAGACGACTAATTGTAAATAGGCAGGGGCACCATCATGCTGGAATTACATTTGGTTACGAACGTCAATTGGAACTTTCAGCAATTCTGGTAAAATCAGTTGGCAGAAAAATAAGATAATGTGAGCAATTGAATTTCTTTATATATATAGTAGTTATTGGATAGTATATAGTTAGTTATTGTTTACAATATCCTCCCAAACATTCGCAGAAATGCGCTTTTGAAATGCATGCTTGTGCAATTAGGGATAGGAGTTAGGATAGTCTTTCCCAGACTATTTATATTCATTTAATAAATTTTAACCTTACAATTATATATATATATATATATATATATATATTTATATGAATTTCACTACTCAATTAATAATAAGGAATTTCAATATCATCTAATAATTAATTTACAAAACCATAATAATTGTGTTACAAATAAGATTTTTTTCACACAGAGGAGAAGGAAGATTGCAGAAAAAAAAATTTAGAGAACTAATCTAAATAAAATTACATCATTTAAATCAAAATTATTGCGATTGAAGAATACTATTGTCAACGATCGACAACAGTCCACTCAACAGTCTATGGAGAACAATCTTTAATTCTCAATTCTGAGTAATTTATTTATGTTCAATAAATATTAACTAGAGTGTTTGATAAATGGGAGGCTTCTTGATGCAAGCCTTTTATTCACTTTCTTTTAACTTCCAGCCTTAAACAAAAGAAAACGATAGACACAAAAAGAATCTCATTTTTCTCGACCCAATACGAGATCAGTGCGACTGTAATTGCATTTTTATTCTGCTTTGTCTCCAGTAAACATGAACTATTATTTCTGAGATGCAGGGTATAAATTACTATGAGCAGTGAATTCTTTTGAATTATACTTTTTTTTTTAATTTAAATATTTCTCACAGAAAAAATAAAGTTGTACTTTTTTTTTATTCTGATTCCTGTCTTAATCTAGAAAGGAATGTAATTTACTGTCCATAATTAGTAGATTATTCTTACAAAAAATTTTAATGTCTTGTTAGAGTAATTTGGGACACTGCATACAGTATGTGGTCTCTTTTAGGAACTATTGGTGGAAGATACGTCAAACATTGTAATCCTTAAAACTCTTTTCTTTCGAATATTTGTTCTAATGCAGCCGGGCAAAATACCAGACAATTGTTCTCAGACGCATTAATAGCGCCGCAACCCTGATCGCCACCCACTTCAGCACTACCCAGAAGGTAGCCCGAAGATAAGCTTTCTACGGACGCGAAGTAACAAATCATCTCTTCAACTTTTTACAATCATGTTAGAATGGGAGCCTTGAGCTTAAGCCATCGTGGATTACGAACCACTGTAAAAAATTCTTCGGCAATTTTCCATCTGGACTTGAACCCGAAACCTGTGGTACTGCAACAACAGTGAGCGCTAGCTACTAATAGGTTCCAGGGTCCACTATAATAATAATATTACAAAATAAAAACATTTTTTCAAAATCTGAAATATTACGCAGTTAAACAATTCACAAAACACCAGAAAAATTAGGAGAAAAAAATTGAGAGAGCCAATCTGGCATAAAACTATCATAAACTTTAACTCAAAAATTATTGCGATTGAAGAATATTGTCAACGATCGACAACAATCCACTCAACAGTCTATGGAGAACAATCTTTTTTAATTCTCAATTCTGAGTAATTTATTTATGTTCAATAAATAGGCTAACTAAGAGTAATTAGATAAACAGGCGCTTTCTTATAAGCCTTTATTCACTTTCTTAACTTCCAGCCTTTAACAAAAGAAAACAGAGGACACAAAAGAATCTCGATTTTCTCGACCCAATACGAATCCAATTACGCGACTGCTTAATTGTATTTTTTATTCTGCTTTTGTCTCAGTAAACATGAACTATTTATTTCTGAGATGCAGGGTATAAGTACTATGAGCAGTGAATTCTTTTGAATTATACTTTTTTAATTTAAATATTTCACGAGAAAAAAATGTTGTACTTTTATTCTGATTC
Organism: Caerostris extrusa; assembly: GCA_021605095.1. Classification (NCBI taxonomy): domain Eukaryota; kingdom Metazoa; phylum Arthropoda; class Arachnida; order Araneae; family Araneidae; genus Caerostris; species Caerostris extrusa. The sequence continues at coordinate 40,295 of BPLR01016182.1, read as the reverse complement.
CTGTCTTAATCTAGGAAAGAAATGTAATTTACTGTCCATAATTAGTAGATTATTCTTACAAAAAAAATTTTAATATCTTGTTGGTAATTTAGAGACTACATACAGTATGCGGTCTCTTTTAGGAACTATTGGTAGAAGATATGTCAAACATTTTCATCCTTAAATCTCTTTTCTTTCGAATATTTGTTCTAATGCAGCTGGCAAATACTTAGACAATTGTCTTAGATGAATTAATACAAGCGCTGCACCGACGTAACTCACTTAGCACTACCCAGAAGGTGCGTGTAGCCTGAAGATAAGCTACGGACACGGCGTAACAACACCTCTGCAACTCTTTACAATCAATCATGTTAGAATGGAGCCTACTGTTTAATGTGGTCTCCGAACCACTAAAAACCTCCTTGACACGATCGGGACTTGAACCCGAAACTTGCGGTACCGTACAACAGAGCGCTAGCTACTCGGTCATCCAGATCCACTATAATAATTATATTACAAATAAAACATTTTTCAAAATCTGGAAACATTACGCATAAACAGAATTGACAAAACACCAGAAAAATTACAGAAAAAATTGAGAGAGAGCTAATCACATAAAACTATCATAGACTTTTAAATCAAAAATTATTGCGAATGAAAACTGTTATCAAAGATCAACGACAATCCATTCAACAGTCTATAGAGAACAATCTTTTAATTCTCAATTCTGAGTAATTTATTTATGTTCAATAAATACCTAACTAGAGTAATTAGATAAACAAGAGGCTTCTTATAAGCCTTTATTCACTTTCTTTAACTTCCAGTCTTAAAAGAAAACAGTGGAGGACACAAAGAATCTCGATTTTCTCGACCCAATACGAATCCAATTACGCGACTGTAATTGTATTTTTATTCTGTCTCAGTAAACATGAACTATTTATTTCTGAGATGCAGGGTATAAGTACTATGAGCAGTGAATTCTTTTTGTATTATACTTTTTTAATTTAAATATTTCTCACGAGAAAAAAAATGATGTAATTTTATTCTGTTTCATGTCGTAATCTGTGAAAGAAATGTAATTCCATGTCCATAATTAGCGGATTAGTCTTACAAAAATTTTAATTTATTGTTGAGGAACAATATGAGGTCTTTTTTCAGAAACTATTGGTAGAAAATTTCTACAACTTTTCAGTCTTAAAACCCTTTTCTTTCGAAGATCATAGATGAAATACACTCATGTCCATAAATTAAGGATAATTCAGAATCACACAGAAATGGAACTCTAAAAATAAAAATTCCACCTGTAGAATTATCACACCCATCTTGAAGAAGAATATGCAAATTACAGGAAACCACCAGATGGAGCGGATAGTACGTCACAATGACGAGAGTGTAAGAGTGGGAGTATATAAGGAATGGTGGCAAAGGAAGTGAATTGTTCACAAGCACTTTAAAAACCTTTAAGTGCGATAAACCGCATAGTTATGGCACAAAGGAAGCATTTGGATGATTATTTACGTGGTAGATATATCGGACGACTGGAATGTGAACGTACCCAGCTGGAAGTATCCGAGGAACTTGGAATCGCACAGAGTGTCATCTCCAGGCTTTGGCAATGATTCCAAGATGATGGTAATGTGGTAGATGTTACAGCACAGGTCGCCTCCGAGTTACAACGCCGAATGATGACCGGTATTTAGCAGTTACTGCCAAAAGAAACAGACGGAACACAGGCCTGTATTGCATCGTCCGGGAGACATACAAATAACCATCATACTAACCATGTTATACTGTTTTTGGTAAATAGGTTCTTTTTTGAAATTTGCTCCAGGGTTTAAAAATCTCAATTTTTATTAATTATGTCAAACATATAGCATCTTTTTTGCTCTTTACCTTTTTGTTTAATAAATAGACTTTACAAATTTGTTTTGCTTCTGTCTCCTTCTTTGCCTGAACTTCATTATCCTTAATTTATGGACATGAGTGTATTAGCAATGGATCTTTTATTATAATGCTAATCAGCGGCCTGATTGCCAATTGGTTAGCGCTATGCCCTTTGGTACCACAAGTTTCAGACTGTAATCCTGGCGTTGGCATGGATATTTGTTAGTGGCTGGGAGCCCACTATAACTGTAGGTCCCGGTCTAGTTAGCCCAAAGTGTGCACACAATGACCACAGAGCGACAAACCAAATCAAATTCTAATCAATATTTTCATTTCTCTGATAAATGTGAAGAATTTAAGTGCTTATAATAAAACTATAAGCTGTTAACCTTAATTCATGGTATGCTATACCATAAATTAAGGAATTCAATGAATTGAATGAAAACATCATCATATTATACTGCCTATAATGCGTGGAGTATACGTAAAACACGTCAGAATTGCTATGTCCGGAATTATAGACCGTTACATATAATATGGGGGACTGATGGTCGAGCAACTATCGCTCCGGCGCTCGGTGCCACAGATTTCGAGTTCGAGTCCGTCGGTGCCGTGGATGTTTGCAGTAGTTCGAATCCACTTTAAACCGTGGGTCCCAGTCTAGAATGACAGAGCGTTGGATGTAGGGCTGACAACCCTACACCGTAAAAAAAAAATATCTGTCTTGAAATCTTCCACTAGGCAGACCAGCTTGGCCAACCGTAGGCTGCTGCGCTACTGATGATGATGATGATCATGACATATAATATGTCGTCTTATTTGCAGAAGTATTGATAAAAGCTAATTTTTAAGAATATTTAACAAAAAATCGCTTTCTTTAAAAAAAAATATATGAAATTTTAGTATTGGTTCGTTTATTGTAATAATAATCAAGATTTTCATTTCTCTAATAAATGTAAAGAATATTAGTCTTTAGAATAAAATTATAAATTTATACCCTTAATTCACGGCATACTATATCTTGTAATTTATAAAAATACCATAATACTCGCTGTGGAGGGATGGAGGAGAGGCTGTCATGAAGATGCTTGTGCAATATAGTCTCAAGGACCTGGTCTAGGTGTCTAGACTAGCGAAACATGAAACAACAATAACACCATAATACCCTGTCTATAAATCGTGGAGTATACGTAAAAACGTCAGAATTTCTTTGTGTGAATTATAGACCGCTGCATATAATATGTGGTCTTTTTCAGAAGTATTCATAAAAGTTAATTTTTTTTAAAATATCACTACTAAAATCGCTTTCTTTAAAAAAAAAAATAGATTGACTTCTCTGATGTGTCCTGGCTAATGCTAAATTTTCTACGTCCAAAGTTATTGTAGCATAAATTGACCTAAAAATACAAAAAATGTCAAGCATTGAAAAAATTCTAAAAATTAAAAGATAAATGAGATCTAAGAAATTGAACAGTGGCAAGTCTAAGTAAAAGTTAATAAAGTTAAATAACATCAATTTGTGCAGAATAATGACATAAAAATAAAAGAAAACTGTTTTTGTTTAATACATTTTATTTTAAATTAATAGTTTTTGTCTTTTATAATTATTCGTAATCTGGAAATATGATCAAAACAAATTCGAATAATAATTGAAGCACAAATGAATTTTTGATAAAAAGCATAAATAAGTACACCACTTTAACAAAAAGCCATGGCGTACTGTTTTCTACAAACAAAGAGCTATTCTTTAAAGAAATAGGATATTTGAAATGCATGGAAAGTTTCATTACAATAACTCATGACAAAAATTCTCACTTCACATAAATAAAGAAACGTCAAACCGTGAAGAAATTTATGAAATGAAATTTGGGAGAGGGGAGGGAAACATAATGTAGAAGGAAATGAAAGCCTTTGATATGGAAATTCGATTCTATAAAAATATCCAAACTGTCGAGCATACAAAAAGGATGAGCAGCCCTTTAGCAGTCACTCCGCAAGGAATAGTTTGAAGAATTCTGTAATGCTTTCATATGACTCCGTAGTCATATGAGAAATTAAATTGAATCAGAATCATTCTTTTCAACTTATCAATGATTTTTCCTTTCTTTTTTATTTAATATTTAAAAGAAACCTTTTGAAAAACATAATCAATTGGATTTTTTCTAAATGTGATGCAAAAACAATATCGAAATAATTATAATTTAAGAATACTGTGACCATTATTAACAGTAGATACTTAAATGCAATTTTTAGTTTAATTAAATGGTAATAAAATTGACTTGGTAATTCAAGATTGCTTTTATTTGAGTCGAATAATGATTCGATACGAGGTATATGCAGGATAATTATTTTTTGTTAAAGAATTGATCGTGGTTTGAAACTGAAACATTGAAACTTGAAACTGATTGGAAACTTGGAAAATGATGCAGATGAATCTTGGTTCGAACCAAACTTTTATGTTGAGAGGTTGGAAGAAAATGAGGATATGGTTTTGGTCCCATAAATGTGACACTTGGGCGAGTTCATTTCGAACTATGATGAAACAATAGGCTATAAGGAAAAAAAGTCACATATTTCTGTAATTCCTTAGTAATGGTAAATTCACTATGTCCCAGTGGCTAGCCGTTGTAGCATCAATTGACCTAAAATACAAAATGTATGTCATGGAAAAAAATCCTAAAAATTAAAAGATATATGAGATCTAAATAATTGAAATGTAGCAGTCTTTCATGGTTAATAAAATGAAATCACATTGTTATGTGTAAAATAATGATATAAAAAGTAATATAAAAAATAATTAAAAAACAACTTGTATTTAATACACTATATTTTGAATTAATAGTATCGATTCTTTGTAATTATTCATAATCTGGAAATATAACCAAAATAAATTTGAATATAAATTGAAGCGCAAATGCATTTTTCATAAAAATTAAAAATATGTACACTACTCTAACAAAAACCTTGTCGTACTATTTTCTACAAACAAAGAGCTACTCTTTAAAGAAACAGGATATTCGAAATGCATGGACGGTTTTATTACAATAATTCATAACAAACATTTTCAGTTCCCCTAAATAAAGAAATGTCAAACCGTGAAGAAATATATGAAATGAAATTTGGGAGTGGGAAGGGAAGCATAATGTAAAAAAGGAAATGAAAACCTTTTGATATGGAAATGCGATTCTTTAAGAATATCCAAACTGTCGAGCATACGAAAAGGATGAGCAGCCCCTCTAACAGTCAACCCGCAAGGAATAGTTTGAAGAATTCTGTAATGCTCTTCATATGACTACGGAGTCATATGAGAAATAAAATTGAATCAGAATCATTCTTTTCAACTTTTCAACGATTTTTTCTTTTATTTTATTTGATATCTAAAAGGAACTTTATGAAAAACTTAAACAATTGGGTTTTCTATATGATATTTGTTTTGAATGTTGTGCAAAAACAATATAGAGATCATTATAAATTAGAAATAATGCCTCCTTAATCAACAGTGAATATATGTGATTTTTAGCTTAATTAAACACTATTATAATTGGCTTGGGAATTGCCGATTGCTTTTATATAACTCTGTGGTCGTATGGAAAATTAAGTTGAATAAAAATTATTATTTACAATTTTTGAAGAAATTTTCTTTTTATATTATGTATCTAAATAAAACTGATGTTAAATGATGGGGGGTTATGGTATTTGTTTTTATAATTACATTGAATCCATATGCAGATATCCTATGTGTTGTATGGTTTGGTTTATCACTCTACTGTCATTTTGGGCACACTTTTAGACTAATTAGACAGGGCCTACAGTTTAATGTGGAATACGAACCACTAACAAACAACCATGCCACCGCAAGGATTCGAACCTGCAGCCTGTGGTACCAAAAGGTCAAAATATGTTTTGAGTGGTGGGAAGAAAATGTGGATATGGTTTGGACCCATAAATATCATTCTTGGGCTAGTTTAAATTCCATTATGATGAAAATACCCTATAAGGAGAACCTTCACCTATTTCTGTGATATATCCTTAATAAAAAGATTATATTATACACACATAATATATGAAAATATATGTATATATATATAAAGATATACACCTATTTCTATATATATATATATATATATATATAGTTATATATCCTTGCTAAATTTGCTATGTCGCCGTTGTTAACTGTTGTAGTATCAATTGAACTAAAAAATAAAAGAAAAGTCTGGCTTTGAAAAAAATATATAATTAAACGATAAATAAGATGTAAATAACTGAATAGTGACAATCTTTCACTGGACAATGAAAATAAATCCCATTTATGTTTGCAGAGTAACGACATAAATAGTAATTTATAAAAATAATTTTAAAAAGAAAACTGTTTATATAATAGGCTGATAAAAATAAATAAATAAAAGTAATGAATAACTGAATAGTAAATAAAATAGTAGTTAAATAACTGAATTGTTTCATTCTTTCCCTGGTTAATAAAATTAAATTTCATTAATGTTTGGTGAATAATGACACAAAAGTAAAACAAAACGGTTTTCGTTCAATACATTATATTTTTAATTAATCGTCTAGATTATTTATAATTATTCATAATCTGGAACTATAGTTAAAATAAATTAGAATATTCATTGAAACACAAATGCATTTTTTTATAAAAATGATAAATAAGTACACCGCTCTAAGAAAAGTCCATGACGTACTGTTTTCTACAAACAAAGAGCTATTCTTTAAAGAAACAGGATATTTGAAATACATCAAAAAGTTTCATTACAATAACTCATACAACAATTCTCAGTTCACATAAATAAAGAAACGTCACACCGTGAAGAAATTTATGAAATAGAATTTGGGAGAGGGGAGGAAAAACATAATGTGAAAGGAAATGAAAATCTTTTGATATGGAAATGCGATTCTTTTTAAAAATATCCAAACTGTCAAGCATACCAAAAGGATGAGCAGCACGTCTAACAGTCACCCCGCAAGGAATAGTTTGAAAAATTATTTAATGCTTTCATACTACTCCGTAGTGACATGAAAATAAAATTGAATCAGAATCATTCTTTTCTACTTTTCAAGGATATTTTCTCCTTTTTTTATTCGATATTGACTGATAAAACTTTTGATTGATAAAACTGATAAAACTTTTGAAAAAAACGTAAACAATTGGGTTTTTTCTAAATGATATTTGTTTTGAATGTCGTGCAAAACGATCTAGAGATAATTATATATTAGGTATAATGTGACCTTTTATTAACTGTTTGTATGTAGAATTTTTCTTTTATTAATGCAATTTCAAATTTACTTCTTGGTAATTCCAGATTGCAAATTGCTACCCAAAATTGCTTTTATATTAATCCATGGTCAAATAAAAATAAAGTGGAATAAAAAGCAATTCATTTTAATTTATCAATGGCTATTTTTCTTGTGTTAGATTAAAATGATTGATATTATGCTTTGAAACCTTAAAAAAAATGGCGTTTTTTTTTTATGATCTCTGTTGAATTTATTCTTACAAATCATAACACTTATATGCACATAATATTAAATTAGGGTTAGTGGAAGATATTTAAACAATAAACAAACGAGTCAACAAATTTAAATCTAAAATCGGTCTTTTTCTTTTTTATTAAGTCAGTACATATTTCACGGAATCTTTTAAATTAAATAATTAATATTTTATTATAGGGATTTTTATGTTCTGTTAAATATTTATTATGATTTGTATTTTACTATTTTCTGCAATGGGGGAGCAGAAGATCTACACTCACGTGGTGTACCTGGTAACACTTTTCAGTGGCTAAAGATCTGCAACTTGGCATTATTGTTAGATTAATGAACTCTGTTTCAGCATGTTTTGTTGTAGTATCTTTTTTTTTCGTTGTTTTTTTTTGCTGTAACTGTTCATAATCTGCCATTGGAAATAATAAAAAATAAAAAAAACTATTTCTGCAATAATTATTGAATTTTAGAAATTATATTATTTGAGTATCTTTTTCATCAAAAAAAAAAAAACATCAAATTTCATAACACATTCAGAAGAGCGGTATTTTCTCTATTCTGTAAGCAAAAGTAGGTTGAAGATTTGAACATTTAATCCTCCTGTATCATATGTTATAAAACGTATTTGTTTTTTTGTTTTTTTAAATATGTTTTGTTATAAAATATGTTTCTGATTTTACTGAAGCTAGTTATTAATTTCTGAAATAATATTTCCCAAAAAAGTGGCTGGAAATTAGTAGAAATGAGTTATTTAATTGAATTACTAAAATGGAAAAGATTAGTTATACTAAATCTAAAATTATAAAGAATTTTTGAAATTTTTATCAGAATCAAATATTAGCACTGCTTGAAATTTCATTTTTTATTATTTTTTTGTGTGAATAATTGTACTTCATAATAAAATCCAAATATTGCTCTGATTGACCAAATCAGTATCTCATAGAATTGCTAGGAACATCTTGAATATTAATTGAAGCCCTAATGCATTTTTGATAAAAAGCATATATAGTACACCACTCTGACAAAACGCCATGACGTACTGTTTCTACAAACAAAGAGCAGTTCTTTTTAAAGAAACAGGATATCTGAAATGCTTGAAAGGTCTCATTACAATAACTCATAGCAAAACTTCAGTTCATAAATAAAAAAAACGTCAAACGAAGATATTTATGAAATAAAATTCTGGGAGGGGAAACATAATATAAAAAAGGAAATGAAAACCTTGATATGGAAATGCGATTCTTTAAGAATATCCAAACTGTCAGCAAAAAAAAGCATGCTGAGCAGCCCTCTAACAGTCACCCCGCGAGGAATGGTTTGAAGAATTCTGTAATGCTTTCATATAACCTGCAGACATATGAGAAATAAAATTGAATCAGAATCTCATTCTTTTTCTCAACTTTTTTCAAGGATATTTTTTCTTTTTTTTTATTCGATATCTAAAATTTTGGGAAACTTAAGCAATTGGGTTTTTCTAAATACTTGGTTTCAATGTCGTGCAAAAATGAATATATTTAGATAATTATAAATTAAGAATAATGGAGCTTTAATAGCAGTAGATACTTATATGAGATTTTTAGTTTAATTAAATGCTAATAAATTTGACTTTGGTAACTCAAGATTGCTTTTCAATTCCTTCTATTAGCCTCACATGATCCCTATATATATCTTGTTCAAATATTCAATCTTTAATAAAATACTTTTAATCATCCACTCAAGTTCAAATACAATTTTTGAACTTGTAAAAAGTATTGACACTGATGCCAATCAGCTTTTTTCAAATATTAATTTATTAATTAAGTTTAATATATTTTTTTTTTTAGATTTAAGTTGCATGTATCTGATAATAGATGGCGGCAGATGTAACAGGAAAAATTTCAACTTTATTTGTAAAAGACTTTTCTGCAATTTAGTGAAAAAATAGGAATTGACTTTATTTTTTTTTATATTACTTTGTACTCGAAACTTGAAATTGATTTGAAACTCTGCAAAAATGATGCAGATGAATCTCATTCGAACCAAAACATGTTAAGTGATGGGAAGAAATTGAGTATATAGATTTGGACAAGTATAATTCTTGGGCAAGTTCATTTCAATTGTGTTGAAAAAAATAGGCTATAAGGGAAGCTTTAAGCCGTCTTCTATGATGGATCTGATAAAAGCTGGAATTTGTTATGTCCAGTTAACAGCATGAATTGACCTAAAGTGGAAAAAATGTCAGGATTTGAAAGAAATTCTTAAAATTAAACGATAAATAAGGATTCAAGTAACTGAATAGTAACAGTCTTTCTGGTGAATAAAATTAAATCACATTATTATGTGTAAAATAATGACTTAAATAGTAATTTAAAAAATAATTTTTTAAAAGAAATTGTTTTTATAATACACATTGAAATAATCGTCTTGACACTTTATAATTATTCATAATTTTGGAAAATATAATCAAAATAAATTTGAATATTAAGAAGCATAGATATACATTTTTGATAAAAAAGTATAAATAAGTACACCACCTAAACAGAAAGTCACAACGTATTGTTTTTTACAAACAAAGAGCTATTCTTTGGAAATAAATTATTCAAATGCATGAAGGTTTCATTACAATAACTCATGCATTAAAAGTCCTCAGTTCCCATAAATAAAGAAACGTCAAACCATGAAGAAATTTATGAAATAAAATTTTGGGGAGAGGGGAAGGGAAACATAATGTAGAAGGAAATGAAAACCTTTTTGACATGGAAATGCGGATTCTTTGTAAATATCAAACCGTCAAGCATACGAAAAAGGATGAGCAGCCCTCTAACAGTCACCCCGAAAGGAATAGTTTTAAGAAATTCTGTATTGCTTTCATATGACTATGTATCATTTGAGAAATAAAGATGTTTTTTTTTTTTTTTTTTATTCGATATTTAAAAGGAACTTTGATGAAAAACTTAAACAATTCGGTTTTTCTAAATATGTTTATTCTGTCTGTGAAAAAAAGTAAATAGAGATAATTGTAAATTAGATATAATATGGTCTTTATTAACAGTGGATGTATGCGATTTTTAGCTTAATAAAATACTAATAAAATTGATACAAGATTGCATTTATATGATCAGTAGTATAATTTTTCAGTTAAAGATTTGTTCGATTATTTATTTTTATTTTTGTAAATTTTAACCAGCTGTCTTATTTTGGTATGTTTAGCTTCGTATTTTTAAAATAAAATAAAAAAATAAAAAAATTAATTCTTTAGTGGTACTTTTATTACAAATTCATCAAACCACGAAGTAATAGGCCAGTTAATTGTTTGTTGAAGATGATGATGTTTTATGCTTTTTAATGGCAATTGTTTTAAATAATTTAACCTAAAACTATAAAAGTTATCTATCCTAATCTAAGTTATCTATCCTCCTAACTAAAAAACTCCACCACTTGTTATAAAAAAGACATAAAACAAACAAGATAAATTACGGGAAAAAGGTTTTAAAATGTACATTAAGTATAATAGTCTTACAAAAGCATACTAGCTTATCAGACCATCAACTTCATCAGTTTACTGGACAAAAATTATGAACTTACTGAAAATGAACCTTCTAGGGTTTATTTGAGTCATTGAAATATAAAATATATGTGGTAATTCTCAAACTACATCATGTTGTTTATCTTTTTTGAGCTGTAACTGTAAAATATTTATTATTTAATTTGTGAATTCAATTTATTATTGGGAATATAAATTATTAATTATAAGTTGGTTCGAAATGATTTATGAATGAGGCACATTTATTTACATATTTTTTTGTTAAATAATTATAGCTAACTACGGTAAAGTTAGCATTTTAATCTATTTAAATTTCAAAAATTGATATGGATTGGTTTTTTGTAATATGAAAACAGTTACACTAATTTTATACTAAGATCATAAATATGTTAAATGTCCAAACTAATATTTAAAATATTTTGTTAAATTGTCCATTGTCTGCTGTAATTTTTATGATAGTAGCTAAGTTGATGTAATTTCTGTAGCTAGTGTCAATTACATGAAATATTTATAAAAAATAAACATTCAATAATTATTTAAAAATATCTTTTGATGAAGATAATTAGAATTTTGAAGGAGATAATATGAAAATTAAGGAAAAGATGAAACATTTTTAAAAATTCATGTATAAGCGGAGATTTAGTTTAAAATTCTTAAGTGACATTTTTACATATGATCCCAAACTTTGCTAGAAACTTTTCGCAAATAATTTGTCTTAATTGTAAGATGACAAAATGATACTTTTAAATAATGTCAGCTTCTGTAAAAACTTCACACCAAAAGTAATCTTAACATGTCAAATTTAAAATTCAGCCAATGTTTGGGCTTATGTAAGCATGTATTATGTTAGGTTTATATGTAATTTAACAATATGTTTTTTTAAATTTTTTTGTTATTTTTATCATTAACTCAAAAGTAGTATAAAATGCTCTTTTAATGCAAATTTTTTCTGCTTTCCTTTTCAGTTATAATTAAAAGAGTCTTATTTACATTTATTAATATTTACATTTTACATAAAATTATTATTTACAAATATAATTAATTATATTTTACAAAAATTTATTTACTTACATAAATAATTCATTAAATTTCGTACTAACACAAATCTCAAAAAGAAGATAAATATTTAATTATCAATGTCATAAAAATATAACAGAAATAATACTGCATTTAAAAATCCAGTGTAATTAAAAGAATAGAAGTTTTGTCAGAACAATGTTTTCAACAATGCAATTTCTTTTTCAGATTCCATTACGATTCTATTTAAAGATTCAAGCCATCAACTCTAAATGAGGTGTTTTGATCAAAATTTATTTAAGAATATTTGACAATGATATAATAAATATGCAACATATTTGAAATCATAAAAAAGCTTCACGTCCAATTTAAAAAGTCGAAACCATAGATGAGATATTTGTTAAAAAAAAAGCAACCATCCATAAAATAATGGTTTGCAATTTAACCATCATTTTTGCAGCAATCACTATGTTCAGAAGGACAGGAATTTTAAACTGCAATTTTTAATATTTTTAGCATTTCAGACAGCCTGGCTAGAGCTTTATAGATTTTTGATAATACACATAAATGTGAAACAATTACTCGTTGCTTTTGTTGTTGTTTCTTATCAAACTTAGCAGACATCTAGACCACAACCCGTATGGACTCATGATCGAAGGGAAAGGGGACAGCTTCTGTTTAGTGATGAGCACCCATAGGTAGAAATCTGACTTGGTTTCGTGACTCACTACAGTCACATGAGACCGGAACTGCGGTATAAATTGGATTCGAACCACTACAAATCTTCATGGCACAGCCGGGACTCAAACCGGAAACCTGTGGCCCCGAGTGCTAGACACTCAGCCATTCAGGCTCACAATTACTAGTAAAGCTAGGTATTACTATTCAATAATATCATAGAAATAAGTATTGTACCCATCACAACTTATTGTACCCATCACAGTAAAGATTATGAGGTCATTGATGTGAAAGTAAACCATCTATTTCAAGTAGGAAAGATTTTCCTTGTAATATACAATATATGCTATTACATTAAATTATTTTTTTTCTGAAATTCAAATTTATATATATATATATATATATATATATATATATTTATATATATATATATATATATATATATATATATATATATATATATATATATATATATATATATATATATGCACCAGATCCAATTAATTGCAGAAAATAAAAAAAAAACTTTAAAATTTATGGATAAGTATATCTTTTAATAATTACATAGTGCCATAAAGGCAACAAAAAATCATTTAAACATGATCAATTAATCATAAAAAATACAATTCAAATAAAAAGCATAATACAAAAATATGCAATGCAATTCAATAAATACAATATATTTGCATATATATATATGTGTGTGTGTATTTGCGTGTAAATATAATAAAAATCATTTAAACATGATGAGGAAACCGTAAGAAACACATTAAAAATAAATAAATCGCAATCCTGAAATGTAGGATGTGGACCAACAGCTTGACTCCTTAAACGATGAGATGATGTCAGAAACATTTATTCATAGCATGTCAGCGAGGGAGGTTGAGCCTCTCGGAGGGCGGCCCTTCGTCAGAGGATAAACACTCGCCCTATGTGACCGCTGCAGCTGTTCTCGGTTCCGATAGAAAACACCGGAAAGAATATCTTCCCGAGTAACTCGGACTCTTGCTTCCTTGGTACTGACTGCCCTTTCATCAGTGATACGGCTCCCTATTGGTAAATGAAAAGAGAAAATTCCGGGAAGTTATTTGCGAAAAGAAGAGTAGAGGATACTATCTAACTATATCAATGGATAGAAATTTAACTGACATCTTGACAATAAGGGAGTTTATAAATCTACATTTTCCGATGTTGTCATAGTTGCACGTTTGTTTTATTTATATTTATTTCAAATATTGAAAATTGCCAGTACACCAAAGTCTCACAGTTGTAAGTAATACATATTCAAAACATTACACAGCAAATCAGAGTGCAATATTAAAATAATTGCACAATTAATTATCATAAAATATTTAGTACCTATATTAATAATATTTTAAAAAAACAAATGTCGAAAATTCAATAAAAGTGTTAAAAAAAAATTTAATATGTTAGTGAGAGAAAAAAGATACATGTGAAAAATAATGAAAAAATACAATAGTTGAAAGTATGTACATTTAAAGCTTTAGAACTTAATTTTTTTATTTTAGAATAAGTGTGTATCTGTCACGCTTTGAACGATCCTCTATGTTATATAAACGTGGATTAATAATGACTACCTAAAATTGATTTAGATAAAAATGTATCAATTTTAGGTATATTGTTAGAAATTGTTTTTCAAGCCCATTGATGTTTTCTTTCAAAAACAACAATTGGACATAAACAACAAATTGAACATTATAAAAATATAATAAAAATCATTTAATCATGAAGAGATAATCTAAAAAATACAATACAATTCAATAAATACAATACATAAAAATACAATAAAATCATTTCAACATGATGAGGTAATCATAAAAATACAATACAATTCAATAAATACAATACATAAAAATACAATAAAAATCATTTAAACATGATTAGGTACTAATAAAAAACACATTACAAATAAATAAATCGCAATCCTGAAATGTAGGATGTGGACCAACAGCTTCAGTCCTTAAACGATGAGATGATGTCAGAAACATTTATTCGTAGCATGAGTGAGCCGCGTAGGTTCAGCCTCTCGGAGACCGGCCCCTTCGTCAGAGGATAAACACGCGCCCTGTTCCCCGGTTCCGATAGAAAAACACCGAGAATAATATCTTCTTGAGTAACTGGGATTTTTGCTTCCTTGGTACTGACTGCCCATTCATCAGGGATGCGGCTCCCTATTGGTAAAAGAAGGAAAGAATTCTGGCCAAGTTATTGGCGAAAAGAAGAGTGCAGAGGATATCTAATTAAATCAATGGATAGCGAGCTATTGCTGACATCTTAATAATAAGCGATTTTATAAATCTACATTTTCTGAAAGATTTTCCCAAATTTAAAGATTTAAGCCACCATAACTAAATGAGGTGCTTTGGTCAAAATTTATTCAAGCATGTTTGACAATGATATAAATATTCAAATATTTTGAAACCATAAAAAAATCCTCAAGCCTGAATTCAAATATTCGAAACTATTAATAATAGCATGAGATATTGGTTCCTAAAAGGCTTCAGTCATCAACAAAAGAATTGCTTTGATTTTACCATTACATTTACTGTAATCACTATGTCCAGTAGGATAGGATATTATAACTGCAAGTTTCAATATTTTACTATTTCGGATAGCCTGCCTGTAGTTTACAGAATTTCTTTTATAACACAAACAAATGCAAAACAATTACTCGTCAAGGTAGTTTCTATGGTGTTACTAAATAGTAATACCATAGAAAAAAGTATTCTATCCATCACAATTTATGCATGGTACACTATAAAATTACGAGGTGATTGTAATCAAATAAGAGAAAACGAAAATAAGTTACAATAGGAAAGTATGGCATAACTGCACTACTTATGTAAATCATTTTCTCCAAATAGAAAGGATTTGCTTTGTTATTTACAATATAGATTATGTTAAAGTCATTTTATCTGAAATCCAAATTTTTAAACAATGATACAATGATGTATATATGTGTATATATGCATAGAGTTACTTCCAATAGAAAAATCTATCATTTACAGAAAAAAAATACATAAATTTTCAATAAGGTATGTCTTCTAATAATTCCATAATACTATAAAAGTCAAAAAGTCATTTAAACAGGGTGGTGAAGCATGAAAAATATAATGCAAATAAAAAACACAATATAAAAATATGTATAAAATACAATACAATACATAGAAAAATGTAATGCAATTCAATAATATAATATATAAAAATGTAACACAATTCAATAAATACTATACATAAAAAAACAGAATAAAAATCACTTCAACAAGAAGAGGTAATATTAAATATACAATACATAAAAATACATTAAAAGTCATTTAAACATGCTGAAGTAATCATAAAAAGTACACTACAAATAAATAAATCACAATCCTGAAATGTATGATTCGTACAAAACAGCTTCAGTCCTTAAACGATGAGATGATGTCAGAAACATTTATTCATAGCATGAGTCTGCCGCGGAGGGTGAGCCTCTTGGAGACCGGCCCCTTCGTCAGAGGATAAACACTTGCCCTGTGTGACTGCGGCAGCTGTTCCTGGTTCAGGTAGAAAAACACCGAGAAGAATATCTTCCGAGTAACTGGGACTTTGCTTCTTTGATACTGACTAGTGCGTTTTCATCATTGATGCGGCTCCCTATTGGTAAAGAAGGAAAGAATTCTGGGGAAGTTATTGGCGAAAAGAAGGGTACAGGATACAATCAAACTAAATCAAAGGATAGAGAGCAATTGCTGACATCTTTGTAATAAGGGTTTTTATGAATCTACATTTTCTGATGTTGTAATAGTTGTATCTTTTTTTAATTGTATTAATTTGAAATATTGATATTACCAATAAACCAGATACTCACAGTTGTAAGTAATTAAAAACTCAGAAGCAAATCAGTGTCAAATAAGGAAATATTTATAATATGCCAGCAAAAAAATATTAATACTTACTAAGTTTAATAATATTATAAAATAGCAGATGAGGAAAATTCAACAAAATTGTTAAATAATGCGAATATGTTGAGTGAAAAGAAAAATACATGAAAAGTTTGTGTATTTAAAAGCTTTTTAACTTAGTTTTATTAATTTTAGAGGGAGAAGTAATATTCTACTTTTAGACTAGCATCTATACTACACAGGTATTGATTAATAATGGTTATTTTAAATTGTTTTAGATAAAAAAAATGTTCAATTTTAAGTATATTGTTATTGATTTTTTTGAAGCACGTTTCATGTTTTCTTTCAAATGTAACAAATTAAACATAATTCATTTTGATGAAATTATTAAATCAATATCGCAGAAAAATAAAAAATAAAATAATCTAATATTAATATCATTTTTATCGATTTTTCAATTGATGTTGCTATAATTTTCAAACTTTTAGATTTTCATTCAAACTTTGATAATTATTTCTCTATACGAAATGTGTTTACAGATTATATTTTGTTTTTGATTTTATTTTACTATAGGACTGCCCTCCAAATTTTAATTTCTTTTATTTTATTTTAATAGTCAACAGATAAATTTTTTTTTTTTAAATTTATTTCTTTGCAAATTCTCTTAATCGCTCGAAAGCTTAACCACAAAATAAATTCCCCAAGATCGTAATCAGATAGTTAAATAAAAATATTTATTGGACAAATTGCATAATTGATGAACTACTTTTTCAATATATTCAACATCGAAATGTTGATAACTATTATAACATGGTATCAACATTTGCACTCTATGTTGCAGAAGTCTGCTGGTAGGAAACGTGAAAAAAGGTGTGAAAGGTGTGAGGAAAGGTGTCTTCAAATTTTCATTTCTTTTACAATTCTGACAGAATGGGAACTTTTGACGTGCAAGAAAATATTCATTGTTATGCATTGTAAATCCAATGGTCCGACTGATTCTGATTTTCCTGGCGAAGCGAGCAATTGACGTTTGATCGACTAGGGTGATCAAACAACAGAACTCATCACCATCATCATCAGGAAAATCTATTAAAGAAATATCCAAATGTCACTGATGACCTCAGGTTCTTCGGAATCCATCTACCACATAATTCCCGTTTCAGAAATTCAAATTCAGTTTTATCATTTTTCTAATGCAGCTGGCAAATATTTAGACAGTTACTTTATGCTATAAAGAAGCAATATGCCGTGCAAGAAAAATGCATTGTTATGCATTGTAAATCCAATGATTTTCCTGACGAAGCGAGCAATTGACGTTTGATCGACTAGGGTGATCAAACAACAGAACTCATCACCATCATCATCATGGTACTATTAAAGAAATGTCAAATGTCACTGATGACCTCAGGTTCTTCGGAATCCATCTGCCGCATAATTCACGTTTCAGAAATTCAAATTCAGTTTTATCATTTTCTAATGCAGCTGGCAAATATTTGGACAGTTACTTTTTATGTCATAAGCAAGGCCAGCACCGGCGTTACTCATTTAGCACTATCCAAGGGGCACGTCAGCTTGAAGATATACTATGCACGTGAGTAATACTACTCCCGCACCGCTCTGTGATCCTATTAGACGGGACCTATGGTTTAAAGTGGATTCCGAACCACTACAAACATCCATGGCACCGACGAGACTCAGACCCGAAACCTGTGGTACCGAGCGCCCTCGGCTATCAGACCCCTGTGAAATGAAAATAAACATGTGGTTAAAAGTTAAATTGTTAATAAGTAAATTAATTGCAGTAATAAAAGTCAAATCTTGCAAATTTTATTATAATAAATGATTGTAAATTAATAAAACATAATAATTAATTATATGGAAAATTATTCGTCTCTAGTTACAGCTTAAGGAATGTCAGAGTTTACCATACGCTCGAAAAAAAAAAAGTTTTGTTTGTAAGCAAAAATATCTGTCAATATCACCAGTTTCATTAAAGTAAATCATTTAGGCCACATATGTATATAAAGAGATAAGAGTTACTAAGCAAAGAGTTTAGGTCCCTTACTGATTGCCCTGACTAAGAGAAACTAAAGCAGAAAGAAAATTCATTTTCTGCTCTCATTTTACTATAAAGAGAAGAATCAGATAGAAGAGAAGATCCGAGAAGATCAGAAGATAGAACTTCAGGGAATACTTTTTATTTAATTAGAAGGAATGAAGCTTATTAAATTTAGTTTTCCTGTTGAAAAATATGACTAGCGTATAGTTAGCATGAACAATGAATTAAATTATAATTTTAGATATATTTAGTAAGAATGGGACTTGATATGTCCTAAGATTCAAATTATAACCAAATTCAATCTGTCCAATATCTCAAGAGGGCATTATATTAATTAGAATGATTAATTTTTGTACTGTTTTTTTTAAACTGTGCTATAATTATGAATTCAATTTAATTTTAATTATATAGAATACATTAAGGAGGCAAACTTTTTAGATCTATTAATCAACCTTCTATCTAGAAAAGCATATTTAAAAATCTTGATGATAATACATGATATTTGTTTTTAATGTCGTGCACAACAATATACAGATAATTATAAATTAGAATAATGTAGTCTTTATTAACAGTAGATACTTATATGCAATTTTTAGTTTAATTAAATGCTAATAAATTTGACTTTGTAATTCAAGATTGATTTTATTTGACTCGAATCATGAATCTATACGAAGTATATAAAGTATAATTTTTTTAAATAATTGATATTCCTTTGAAACTGTAACATTGAAACTCGAAACTTGAAATTGATTCGAAACTCGAAAAATGATGCTGATGAATTTTGGTTCGAACCAAAACCTTTATACTGAGTGCTGGAAAGAAAATGAGAGGTTATGAGCTTGGAACCACATATATCATTTCGAATTGTGAGGAAACAATAGGCTAAAAGGAAACCTTCACCTATTTCTGTGATGTATTCTAGGTAATACTAAACATGATATGACCTAGCTGTTACTTGTTGTAATATCAATTAACCTAAAATAAAATATTGCTGGCATAAAAGAAAATTAAATATAAATGAGATCTAAATATCTGAATAGTGGCAGTCTTCCATTGGTTAATAAAATTAAATCACATTAATGTGTACAAAATAAAGACCAAAAAATTAATTTTCATAAATTGCAACTCTAAAAGAAAACTGTTTTTGTAATATAATATATTTTTAAATTAATCTTCTCGCCTTTTTATAATTATTCATAATCTGGGAATATAATCAAAATTAATTAGAATATACATTAAAACACAAATGCATTTTTGATAACAAGCATAAATAAGTACACCACTATAACAATAAATCATGGCGTACAGTTTTCTACAAAACAAAGAGCTATTCTTTAAAGAAATAGGATATTCGAAATGCATGAAAGGTTTCATTACAATAACTCATAACAAAAATCTTCAGTTCACATAAATAAAGAAACGTCAAATCGTGAAGAAATTTATGAAGTGAAATTTGGGAGAGGGAGAGGGAAACATAATGTAAAAAGGAAATGAAAATCTTTTGATATGGAAATGCGATTCTTTAAAAATATCCAAACTGTCAAGCATACGAAAAGGATGAGCAGCCCCTCTAACAGTTACGGCGCAAGAAATAGTTTGAAAATTTTGTAATGCTTTCATATGACATTTTCATGTGACATATTCATGTTTATTTTGTATGACGTGCAAAACAATATAGTGATAATTATAAATTAAGAATAATATGACCTTTATTAATAGTAGATATATGTGCATTTTAGTTTAATTAAAGCTAATATCATTGATTTGGTAATTCAAGATTTCTTTTATATGACTGTGAGTGTATTGTAATTCAATACGAAGTATATGAAGTAAAATTTTTGTTAAATAATGGATCCTGGTTTGAAACTAAAACATAGAGACTCAAAACTTGAAATCGACTGGAACTTTGAAAAGTGATGAAGAAGAATTTTGGTTCGAACCAAACTTTTATGTTGAGAGGTGGGAAGAAAATGTGGATATTTGTTTGGACCCATAAATATCAATTCTTGAGCGAGTTAATTTCGGATTTTGTTTGAAAACTGGGACGTCTTCTGTGATGTATTCTGGTTAATATTGAATTTGCTATGTCCAAATTTATTATAGCATGAATTGACCTAAAATAGAAAAAAATCTGACAATGAAAAAAATTCTAATAATTAATGATCTAAAAATAATGGTGCAAATCTTGCCCTAGTTACAAAAATTAAATCACATTAATGTGCGTAGAATAATGATATAAAAATAAAAGAAAACTATTTTTGTTTAATACACTACATTTTAAATTAATCTTCTAGCCATTTTATAATTATTCACAATCTGGAAATATAATTAAAGTTAATTAGAATATGCATTAAAACACAAATGCATTTTTGATGACAAGCATAAATCACCACTATAACAATAAGTCATGACGTACTGTTTTCCACAAACAAAGAGCTGTTCTATAAAGAAAGAGGACATTTGAAATGCATGAAAGGTTTCATCACAATAACTCATAACAAAAATCCTCAGTTCACATAAATAAAGAAACGTCAAACCGTGAAGAAATTTATGAAATAAAATTTGGGAGAGGGGAAGGAAACATAATGTAAAAGGAAACTAAAACCATTTGATATGGAAATGCGATTCTTTAAGAATATCCAAACTGTCAAGTATACGAAAAGGATGAGCAGCCCCTCTAATAGTCACCCCGCAAGGAATAGTTTGAAGAATTCTGTAATGCTTTCATATGACTCCGTAATCATATAAGAAATAAAATTGAATCAGAAGAAACTTTTGAAAAACTTAAATAATTGATGTTTTTTCTAAATGATATTTGTTTTTAATGTACTGCAAGAACAATATAGAGAAAATTATAAATTAAGGATAATATGACCTTTATTAACTGCATATATGCTATTTTTCCTTTAATTAAATTTGATCATTATGGATTTAGTAATTCCAAATTGCTTTTATATGACGTTATATTATGAAATATAAATTTGAATAAAAATTATTATTTACAATTTTTCAAGGAATTTTCTCTTTATATTAGGTATTTAAATAAAACTGAAAAAATTATTTAATGGTATTTGTTTTATAATTACATTTAAATTCATATACAGATATCCTATCCATTAAGATGTGGAAAGAAAATGAGGATATGTTTTGGGACCCTAAATATCATAGTTGGGCTAGTTCATTTCAAATTGTGATGAAACAGCAGACCGTAAGTGAAACCTTCAACTATTTCTATGATATATCCTTCATAATGCTAAATTTGCTATATCTCAGTGGTTAGCTGTTGTAGTATCAATTGCCCAAAAATAATAAATGTCTTGATTTAAAAAAAAAATTCTAAAATTAAACGATAAACAAGTAATATAAATTTTTTTTATATCAATTCCTACTTTATTTACTCTATTGCAGAAAGTCCTTTATAAACAATGTTGAAATTGTCCTCTTACATCTGGTGCCATCTATTGGTAGATACATGCAACTTAAATGTAAAAAAAACTAAAATTAATAATTTAAATTTAATTAATGGAATAATATTTGAAAAAAACTGTATTAACATCAACTGTCATCCACTACAAGTTCAAAAAAAAAATATTTGAACTTGAGTAGAGGAATAAAATCTTTATTCTCTTAATCGGAATCTTTAATCTTTAAACTGTAGCTCCCAGTCTAATATGATCGTAGAGCTTTTTGAGCGTACGGCTGACAAGCCTAGCCCTTAAAATAAAAAACACCAACTGTCTTACTAGCAGGCAGACGGCCTTTGCCCACCATGGGTCTGTTGCGCTACTGATGATGATGAATTTCAGATTCTTTTATAAGACTCTGTGACAGTATGAAAAACTAAGTTGAATGAAAATTATTTTTTTAATTTTTCAAGGAATTTTCTTCTTTATATCAAGTATGTAAATAAAACTGATGTTAAATGAAATTGAAAATATTGGTGTTTTTGAATGTTATTTGTTTTATAATTACATTCAAATAAATATGTAGATATCCTATGTTTTGATTTGAAGAAAAGAAACTGAGGATTGGGTTTGAACCCCTAAATATCACTCTTGGGCGAGTTCATTTCGAATTGTGATGAAACAATAGGTTATAAGGGAAACCTTCACATATTTCGGTAATATATCCTAAATAAGGCTAAGTTCCAGTGGTTAGCTGTTGTAGCATCAATTCACCTAAAATATAAAATGTGTGACTTTGAAAAAAATTATAAAATTAGATGATAAACAAGTAATATAAAAAAAATTTTTAATCAATTCCTATTTTTTCCCCCTATATTGCAGCAAGTTTTTTATAAATAAAGTTGAAATTTTCCTTTTACATCTGGCACCATCTATTGGTAGATACATGCAACTTGAATGTAAAAAAAATTAATCAATTAAGTTTAATTAATGAATTAATATTTGAAAACACCGTATTAACCACAAATATCATCCACTACAAGTTCAAAAAATTTATCTGAACTTTAGTGGAGGAATAAAAAGTAACGATTAAAACTTTGTACAAGACATATATAGCGAGTGTGTGAACCAATAATGGGAATTGAATAAAATCTCAATAACTGAATATTGCAGTCTTTCCCCGGTTATTGAAATTAAATCACATTAATATGTGTAAAATAATGCCATAAAGTCATTTAAAAATGTACTCTTAAAGAAAACATTTTTTGTTTATAACGTTATATTTTAAAATAATCGTCTCCACTCTTTACAATTATTCATAAACTGGAAATATAATCAAAGATAAATTTGAATATTAATTGAATCATGCATTTCTTGTAGAAAACACAAATAAGTACACCCTTCTAACAAAAATCCAAGACGTACTGCATTCTACAAACAAAGAGCTATTCTTTAAAGAAATAGGATATTTGAAATGCATGAAAGGTTTCATTACAATAACTCATAACAAATATTTTCAATTCACATAAATAAAGAAACGTCAAACCGTGAAGAAATTTATGGAATAAAACTTGGAAGAGGGGTAAGGAAACATAATGTAAAAGGAAACGAAAACCTTTTGATATGGAAATGCGATTCTTTCAAAATATCCAAACTGTCAAGCATACGAAAAGGATGAGCAGCCCCTCTAACAGTCACCCCTCAAGGAATAGTTTGAAGAATTCTGTAATGCTCTCATATGACTCCGCAGTCATATGAGAAATAAAATTGAATCAGAATCGTTTTTTCAATTTTTCAAGGATATTTTTTCTTCTTTTATTTGATATGAAAGAATTTTTGAAAAACTTCAACACTTGGGTTTTTCTAAATGACGTTTGTTTTGAATATAGTGCAATATATAATGTGGCCTTTATTAATAGTGGTTCTATGTGATTTTTAGTTTTATTAATGCGAATTCGAATTGATTTGATAATTCCAGATTTATTTTTATATGACTCTGTTATCGTATGAAAAAAAAAGCTGAATAAAAGTTATTAATTACAATTTTTCAAGGAATTTTTCTTAATACTATGTATCTAAATAAAACTGACCATCATCATCATCATGGGCGCAACAGCCCCAAATTGTCCAAGGCCGTTGGCCCACCAGCAGATTTTGAAACATGAGAAGTCTTTTTTTTTTTTTTTTTTACGGGGTATGTTTTTGTCCTATTCCCAACGCTCTGCAGTCATGTTAGACTGGGACCTACAGTTTAAAGGGGGATTTCGAACCGCTGCAAACATCCATGGCACCGCCGAGATTCGAACCCGAATTCTGTGGTACCGAGTGTCAGAGAGTTAGCCACTCGTTCCTTCCTGTAGACTTCGTGCAGACTTCTTCAACATAGGAATACATAAGTTGATACAATGTTATGACAGTTATCAAAATTTCAATGTTGAATATGTAGAAAAGTAGTTCAGCAATCGTAAAACTTTTCTAACAAATATTTTTAAGTAAATATCTGATTAAGATATTGAGAAAGTTTATTTTCTGTTTACGCATCGACGATTTAGCAAACTTGTGTGGTGATATATTTTAAAACAATTTTTCATCTATTGATTAATGAAGTAAAATACCAAAAAAAAAAAAAAAAAAAAAAAAATTAGAGGGTATTCCTACGACAGAGATAAAATTTAAAAAAGAAGATATAGTCTGTCAAGACTTTTCGTAAAGAAATAAATTATCAACGTTTTGAAAAAATGAAAGAACATATAAATGTTTAAAAAATTATAACATTTTGCTACTGGCAAAACATCAGTTAAAAATATCAAATTAAAATCGATAAAATAAGTGATTAATATTATATTATATTTTATTACTTTACGATTTTTATTTAATAATTTCATCAAAATAAATTATGTTTGATTTGTTGCAATTGAAAGAAAACGTCAAACGTGCTTGAAAAAAATCAATAACTATATACCTAAAATTGATAAATTTTTATTTAAATCAATTTTAAGTAGGCACTATTAATACACGTTTTCTAGTATAGCATACAGGATAGTTCAAAACGTGGATCATACACTTTTCTTACTGTTAAATAAAATACGTTAATTAAAAAAGCTTTAAATGCACATACTTTCATATGTATTCTAGATCTTTGACATGTTTCTTTTTTTTTCTCATAAACATATTAACTTTTTTAACAATTTTGTTGAATTTCCTCATCTATTATTTTATAATATTATTAATATTAGTACTAATAATTTGTGCTAATATTTAGTACTAATAATTTAATAATTAAGTACTAATAATTTGAGATGGCATATTATAATTGCTTTAGTATTTGACTCTGATTACCAGTGTAATGTTTTAACTCTATATTATACAACTGTGACACTCTGATGTACGAATAATATCAGCATTTCAAATTAATATAAATAAAAAAACTTGCAACTATGACAACATCAAAAATGTAGATTTATAAAACCTCTTATTATTAAGATGTCAGAAATAACTCCCTATCCATTGATTCAGTTAGATAGTATCCTCTACTCTTCTTTTGCCAATAATTTCCGCAGAATTCTTTCTTCTTTTACCAATAGGGAGCCACATCAATGAAGAAAACGCACCAGTCAGTACCAAGGAAGCAAAAAGTCCCAGTTACTCGGAAGACATTCTTCCCCCGTGTTTTTCTATCGGAACCGAGAACAGCTGCAGCAGTCACATAAGGCAAGTGTTTAACCTTTGACAAAGGGGCCGGTCTCCAAGAGGTTCAACCTCCCTCTCACACTCATGCTATGAATAAATGTTTCTGACATCATCTCATCATTTAAGGACTGAAGCAGTTTGACCAAATCATACATTTCAGAATTGTGATTTATGTATTTGTATTGTATTTTTTATGATTATCTCGAAATAAATGAATATGAATGAATTTTATAAATGAATTTTATTGTATTTTTATGTATTGTATTTATTGAATTGTATTACATTTTCATGTATTGTATTTATTAAATTGTATTGCATTTTTATGAATTAGATACCGGATATTCCGACTGTTTCCAAAGAAAAGGACGATTTGTGATTTGTGTATCATCTCCTGTGATAATTAAGATCTGCCGCAGACCAGGCAATTATATTCTACATACACTTTAAAACTCTATGGTATCTATGCTATTACTGAATAATAATACAAAATAAGCTACATTTACAAGTAATTGTTTCGCATTTGTTTGTGCTATAAAAGAAAATCATAAAACTAAAGACAAGCTATCTGAAATGCTAAAATATTAAGAGTTGTATTATTCTATCCTTCTGGACATAGTTATTGCAGTAAAGATAATGGTATGTCTGTATAGAATATATGTTCTAAAACAGGGGTCTCCAAACTTTCCAGCCTTAGGGCCATACTGATTACCCAGTAAGTACCAAGGGCCAAAACTGTTTTAATTTTCTGCCATTATCTATAATTTCTAGACTAGTCGCCGAGTGCGCGCTATGAGCGAGAAAATTCGCTGGTTCAATTACTACAATTACCATTGTGTGTATCGATACGATCGTGACACTTGACGACATCAAAGCGGAAAAAGTAGCTGTCAAAAGCGGAAATAAGTAGATATAACTACCGAGGGTAACCGCGGGATGGTCACTAGTTTATAATGTTAGTGGAATTCATTTCAATTATTTGTTAGTTATTAAATTTTCTGTGTATTATGCTTGCCATTAAGCTTTACCTAGCAAGTAAATAAAAACAGAGTTATTGTCATTCTGTATTTTTTTATTCAACTTATTACATCAACAATGAGCTTTTTGCTGTCGCGGGCCGGATTTGGCCTGCGGGCCGTAGTTTGGAGACACCTGATCGAACACATAGAGCATTCACGTTTCTCGCTCTAAAAATAATAAAAAGTTACTTAGTGCGCTTTAAATGTACATACTTTCACATGTACACTGTATCGTTCACATGAATATTTTTCTTTCACAAACATATTCACGTTTTATAACAATTTTGTTGAATTTTCCTCGGCTATTATTTTATAATATTATTATAAATATTAATATTTTGTAATGACGTATTATAATTATTATCGTATTTGACTCTGATTTACAATATAATTTTTTAGCTCTATATTATACAATAGTGAATCTCTGGTCTACTGGTAATATCAATAATTCAAATTAATACAATTGAAAAAAATCATACAACTACGACAACATCGGAAAATGTAGATTTATAAAAATCCTTAATGTCAGCTAGAGCTCCTATCCATTGATTTAGTTAGATAGTATCCTCTACTCTTCTTTTCGCAAATAACTTCCCCAGAATTCTTTTCTTTTTTTCCAATAGGAGCTGTATCAATGATGAAAACGCACTAGTCAGTATCAAAGAAGCAAAAGTCCCAGTTACTCGGGAAGATATTCTTTCCGGTGTTTTTCTAACGGAACCGAGAACAGCTGCAGCAGTCACACAGGGCGAGTGTTTATCCTTTGACGAAGGGGCCGGTCTCCAAGAGGCTTAACCTCCGTGGCAAACTCATGCTATGAATAAATGCTTCTGACATCATCTCATCGTTTAAGGACTGAAGCTGTTTGTGCGAATCATACATTTCAAGATTGCGATTTATTTATTTATATTGTATATTTTACGTTACCTTATAATCTTAAATGGTTTTTATTGTTTTTAGTGTATTGCATTGTATTTTATGTATAAATGTGCATTGTATTATTTCATGTTTAGTTTATCATGTTTAAGGGATTTTTTTTTGTTTCTATAGTGCAATGAAATTTTTAGAAGACTAATCTGTAAATGATCGGATTGTGTTATTGGATACATAATATGTATATATATATGTATATATTCCAATGGCAGATTATGAACAGTTATAGCAAAAAAAAAAACAACGGAAATAAAACAGATAATACAACAAAACATGCTGAAACAGAGTTCATTAATCTAACAATAATGCCAAGTTATAGATCTTTTAGCCACTGAAAAGTGTTACCAGGTGCTACACGGGGAGGTAGATCTTCTGCGCACCCATATAATATATAATATAGATATATAAGTAGTGAATTTATGCTGTGCTTTCTTATTGTCACTTATTTTCTTCGGTTTTTACGGCAATGACCTTGTAATCTTTGTAGTATAATATGCATAAGTTGTGATGGATATAATAGGCTTCTTCTATGGTATTTCTGAATAGTAATATCTACCTTTAATAGTAATTGGTTTTCATTTGCTTGTATTATAAAATAAATCAATAAAACTTTAGCTACGCTATCTGAAATGCTAAAATTGTTAAAACTTATACTTCTAATATCCTATCCTTCTGGATATAGTGATTGCAGCAAAGGTAATGGTAAAATGAAGGTATTCATTTTATTGATGTCAGAAGTAATTATTTTATTGATGGCTGCATATTTTTAGGAACCAATATCTCACGTTATGATCTATGGTTTCTACTATTTTAATTCAGCTTGAGGCTAGGTAATTCAGCTTCAGCATTTTTTATGGTTTCAAAATATTTTGAATGTTTATATCACTGTCAAATATGCTTGAATAAATTTTGAACAAAACCTCTCCTTTAGAGATGATAGATTAAATCTTGAGGATTAATCTTGATTTTGAGGAGGAAAACTGTAAAAGAAATCACATTGTTAAAAATATGATTCTGACAAGAAAGACTTCGATTCTTTTAATTAAACTGGATTTTTAGATACATTATTATTGTTATATTTTTATGACATTGGATAATTAAATATTTTTCTTCTTTTTGAGATTTATGTTAGCGCTAAATTTAATGAGTTATTTATGTAACTGTAAAAATGTAAGTAAATGTATGTAAACAATACTTTTCTGTAAAATACAAATAAGGCTTTTGAATTATAATTGAAAAGAAAGCAAAAAAGAATTTACATAAAAAAATTGTCTTTTTTATAACTTTTTTGAGTTAATGATTAAAAAATAATAAATTAAAAATTTATAGTTAAATTTCACATAAACCTAAGATATAGTTACACAAGCACAAATATTGCAGAATTTTAAATTTGGCATGTTTAAATTACCTTAGTTGAAGTTTTGCAAAAGCTGACAAGATTTAAAACGTATAGCTTTGTCATCTTCCAATTAAGGCAAATTATTTGCGGAAAGTTTCCAGCAAGTTTTGGCTCGAGTGTAAAAATGTCACTTAAGAATTTTAAACTAAATCTTTGCTTATACACGAATTTTTAAAAATGCTACCTCTTTCCCTAAATTTTCGTTGTATCTCTTTCAAAATTGTAATTGCCTTCATCAAAAGAAATTTTTAAACAATTATTGAATTTATTATTTATAAAAGTTTCATGTAAATGACACTAGCTACAGAAATCACATTAACTTAGCTACTATCATAAATTACATCGGACAAGGTGCAATTTACCAAAATATTTTAGATGCATAAGTTTAGGCATTTAACATGTTTGACATCTTAGTACAAAATAAGTATGACTGTGTCATAATTATAACCAATCCATAGAAATTTTTTGAAATATAAATACTACTGTGGCCAAAGAGGGAGACCAATTATTTTTTTTTTTCAAAAACTCTATTCAAAAACTATTCTTATAAATGTATTTCATCGCCTACAAAAGTAATCCCCTCCGGAAATAATGCACTTATGCCAACTTTTCTTCCAATCCTCAATGCATGCTAAACATTTTGAGTTTAGAGAATAGAAAGAAGTCGCAAGGTGTGAATATGGTGGCTGTGGAACGATATGGGTTCCGTTTAGGCGATAAAGTCACGAAGAATCAATTCAGTGTGAGTTGGCGCATTTAGTGTTTTCGGTACCTATAGAGATTTGACGCGTTTAAGGCCCAAAATGGAATTGACCGATCCTTTTGAAATTCCAACATCATCAGCAAGGTCTCTTATTGTAAGTACCAAATCTTTAATTATTTGGACGTGAGCTTCGTCGGTTGAGGTTGATGGTCGACCAGAGGGCTCTTCGTCTTCAACGCGTTTCCTGCCTTCTTTGAAATGTGTATACTACTTTTAAGCATTTCTTTCCGATATAGGAATGCTCACCGAAGGCCTTCTACAACATTCTATACTTTTCCGCAAAATTTAACGCAAGTTCTTTGCTCAATTAATTCAGAAGTCGCTGGAATAAGTTTTAGCGTCTCACAAAGCCAAGCGTAACACAAATATCAATGAATATTTTTACATCAAATTTCACACACAGATATCACGGACAGTCCCAAAAAACTAAAAAATAAAAAATAAATAAATTCCATGATACCCGGGATATTTAAATTAAAAATTGGTCTTATTTTGGGGACACAGTAGTTTTTGATATCTTAGTACAAAATAAGCATAACTGTTTCATATTACAAACCAATCCATAGCAATTTTTGAAATATAAATAGTGTAAAATGCTGTATTTTACAGTGGTGGGAAAAATTTATTTAACAAAAAATATGTAAATAATTGTGCCTTAATGATAAATATTATTAAACAAACTTATATTTAACGATTCATATTCTCAATAATAAATTGATTTCACGAATTAAAAATATTTTACAGTTAGAATTCATAAGAATAATCAACATGATGTATTTGGCAAGTATATCACAACTACTTTATATTTCAATAACTCAAATAAACCCTAGAAGGTTTCAGTAATTTCATAATTTTTGTCATGTAAAGATGATGAAATTGATGGTCTGATAAGCGATTATGCTCTTGAAAGACTATTATACTCAAAGTACATTTTTAAAATATTTTTTCAGGAATGTATCTTGTTTGTTTTATGTGTTGTAGATAACTTTACAGTATCAGGTTACATTATTTATAAACAATTGTCGTTAAAAGAATAAAATATCATCAGCTTTAACAAACAATTAATAGGTCTATTAATTCGTTGCTTGATGGATTTTGTAATAAAAAAAGTAAATTCATAATAATTCATTTATGTAATAAAAGTAAAATAAAGTTTTGTAATTCAAATTTTTTCTTCGTTTAATTTTATTATAAAAAATAAGAAGCTAAACATTTACAAAATAAGAAAACATAGTTGGTAAATTATAATAATAAAAATAAACAACCGAATCTTGTTAAAAATTTGGTTATCAATTTTTATATAATAATATATTTAGAGAATTTATACTTCATATATTTCATCTTGAGTCACTATATGAGTCATATAAAGCAATCTTGAATTGCCAAGTCAATTGTATTAGAATTTAATTAAGCTAAAACGTCTATATATCCACTGTTAATAAAGGTCACATTATTTCTAATTTATAATTATCTCTATATAACTATAAATATAGTTTTTTTGCACGGGATATAAAACAAATATCATTCAGATCCAATTGTTTAAGTTTTTCAAAATGTTTCTTTTGTATATCAAATAAAGGAATATAAAATTCCTTGAAAAGTTGAAAAGAATTATCCTGATTCAATTGTGTTTCTCATATGAATACGCATTCAGGTGCAATCATTATAGAATTCTTCAGACTATTCCTTGGGGGTAACTGTTAGAGGGCTGCTCATCCCTTTCCTATGCTTGACAGATTAGATATTTTGAAAGAATCGTTTCCATATCAAAAGGTTTTCATTTCCTTTTACATTATGTTTTGCTTCCCCTCTCCCAAATTTGTATTTCATAAATTTCTTCACGGTTTGACGTTTCTTTATTTATGTGAACTGAGAATTTCTGTCATGAGTTATTGTATTTGAAACCTTTCAATAAAATAACTCATGTTCAAATATCCTGTTTCTTTAAAGAATAGCTCTTTGTTTGTAGAAAACAGTACGTCATGGTATTCTGTTAGAGTGGTGTACTCATTTATGCTTTTATTAAAAATGCATTTGTGCTCAATTAATATTTAAATTTATTTTGATTATATTTCCAGATTATGAATAATTATAAAGGGTAGAGTGTATTAAATAAAAAAAAACAGTTTTCTTTTAGAGTTACATTTTTTTTTTAAATTACTTTTTATGTTATTATTCTGTCTACTTTTAATGTGATTTAATTTTATTACTGTCACTATTCAGTTATTTAGATCTTATGTATCGTTTAATTTTAATTGTTTTCAAAAGTCCAGATATATTTTATATTAGTTCAATGGATGCTACAACAGCTAATCACTGGGACATAGCAAATTTAACATTATTAAGGATACACCACGAAATAAGTGACAGTTTCCCTTATAGCCTATTGTTTCTACCATTCCAAATGAACTTTCCCCAAGTGTAATATTTAGGGATCCAAACCGATATCCTCATTTTCTGTCAACTCAATACATAGGATATATACATATGGATTTGAATGCAATTAAAATACCTTTAAAAAAAACACACAAAAGGCCTGCTAGCAGATACCTAGCCAGAAAGTGTTTCCTTTTACAGGGCAGGGTTGTGAGCCATACGCTCAACGATCTATGGTCAGATGGAACTGGAACCTTTAGTTACAAGTGTATTCCGAACCACTAAAACATCCATGGCACCACCAGGATTAATCTAGAATTGCCAAAGTCTATTAAATTAGCATTTAATTAAACAAGAAATCGTTAAAACAAGAAACAGTTAATAAAAAGAATATAACAGTTAATTATCTCTTATATTGTTTTACACGACATACAAATCAAATATCATTTAGAAAAAACAATTGTATAAGCCAAAATGCCTCTTTAGATATCGAATAAAAGAATTGAAAAAATATCCTTGAAAGTTGAAAAGTATGATTCTGATTCAATTCTTATTTCATATGACTACGAAGTTTATGAAAGCATTACAGAATTCTTCAAAATATTCCTTCCGGGGTAGCTAGCAGGGAGGCCGCTCATCCTTTTCGTATGCTTGACAGTTTGGATATTTTTAAAGAATAGTTTCTCTTTTGTTTGCAGAAAGAAATAGTATGTCGTGGCGTTTCGTTTGAGTGGCGTACTTATTTATCATTTTTATAAAAAAAATGTATTTGTGCTTCATTTCATATTCAAATTTATTTTTGATTATATTTCTAGATTATTACTTATGAAGAGTCGATACTATTAATTTAAAAGATATGTATTAAACAAAAACAGTTTTTCATAGAATTACATTTTTGAAATTACTTTTTATGTCAATATTTTACGTACAATAATGTCATTTAATTATATTAACCAGTAGAAGACTGCCACTATTCTGATATTTAGATCTTATTTATAGTTTAATTTCAAAAATCTTTTTCAAATCGGAGATATTTTTTTTATTTCAGGTCAATTGATGCTACAACATCTAGCCGCTGGAACATAGCAAATTTAGCATTGTGACGGATATACCATAAGAAATAGGCGATAGGTATTTCCTTATACCCTATTGTTTCATCATAATTCGAAATGAACTCGCCCCAGAATAATATTTATGTGTCGAAACTCATATCTTCATTTAATTCCCCAAGTAAACACATACGCTGTCTGCATATGGAATTGAATGTAATTATAAAACAAATACCTTTAAAACACCAATTTTTTCATTTTTTATTTAACATCCAGTTTTATTTTGGTTTCTGAAATACTACGAAAGTGATTTGATAACTAAAATGATATCCTCAATCATCTCAAATCATTTTGATCTGAAGTGAATATAGTATGCAGTTAAAAGTTACATGCAGTTGAGATTAAATAAATTGTTAATATCTAAAGTAATTACAGCAAGGGGAAGAGAAAAATCTTGCAATTTTTATTATGACAAACAGTTGTAACTAATAAAATATAATAATTAATTCTATAGAAAATTTTTCATCTCTAGTTACAGCTTAAACGGTGTCAGTGTTTACTATACACTCCGAAAAAGAAAAAAAATAGTTTGTTTTTAAACAAACAAAAATCTGTCAATACCATCAGTTTCATTACAATAAATCATTAAGGCCACATATGTGTAGAAGAGATAAAAGAGTCACTAAACAAAAGAGTTTAGGTCCTTACTGATTGTCCTGCCTAAGAGATCCAAGCTTGAAAAGAAAATCCATTTTCCCCCTGGCATTTTTACTGTTAAGAGAAATAGATATAATAGAACTTCAAGGAATATTTTATTATGTTTGAAAAGAGTCAGACTTATTAAATTTAGTTTTCATATTGAAATATATGACTAGCGTAGAGTTAGAATGAACAAGAAAATAAATTATAATTATAGATATATTTAGTAAAAATGGGGCTTCTTATGTCCTAAGATTGAAAATATATACTAATTCAATCTCTTCAAACTTTCAAGAAGACATTATATTAATTAGAATGATTAATTTTTGTAAAGTTTTAAAATGCTCTATAATTATAAATAACATTAAATTACAATTATGCAGAGTACATGAAGGGAGGCAAGTTTTAGATCTATTAATCATCCTTCTATCTAGAAAAGCATATTTAAAAATTCTGATGATAATAAATATTTGTTTTTCAATGTCGTGCAAAACAAATACAGAGATAATTATAAATTAGGAATAATGTAGTCTTTAATAACAGTAGATACTTAAATGTAATTTTTAGTTTAATTAAATGATATTATAATTGACTTGGTAAATCAAGATTGCTTTTATTTGATTCGAATCATGATTCGATACAGAAGTATGAGAAGAATCATTTTTTGTTAAAAAATTCATAGTGGTTTGAAACTGTAACATTGAAACTCGAAACTTAAATTTGATTGCAAACTTAAAAAATGATGCAGAGGAATCTTGATTCGAACCAAAACTTTTATGTTGAGATGTGGAAGAAAATGAGGATATGGGCTTAGAACCCATACACCCCTTAGACCCCCATCACTCTTGGGCATGCTCATTTCGGATAGCGTTGGAAAAATATGCTGTAAAGGGAAGCCTTGCCGTCTCCTGTGATGTATCCTGGGTAATGCTGAATTTGCCCAAAGTTATTAAAGCATGAATTAACGTAAAACTAGAAAAAAAAAAAATGACTGGCATTGAAAAAAAATTCTAAAAATTAAAAGAATGAAATCTTAATAACTGAATAGTGGTTTTGAACATGATCTTTCAGTAGTTAATAAGAGTAAATCACATTACTGTGTACAGAATAATGACATAAAAAATAATGTAAAAATATTTACTATAAAAAACTATTTCTGTTTAATGCACTATATTTTAAATTAATCACTCGATTCTTTTATAATTATTCATAATCTGTAAATATAATCAAAATAAAAAGGGCTATAAAGAGATCTTTTTGTGTTTTCCTGGATAATGCTGAATTTGTTATGTCCAAAGTTATTGTAGAATGGATTGACCTAAAAAATAGAAAAAAAATTTTTGACATAGAAAACAATTCTAAAAATTTTAAATAAATGACATCTAAATAACTGAATAGTAGCAGTCATTCACTGGTTAATAAAATCAAATCACATTAATGTGTGTAGAATAATGCTATAAATATAAAAACAAAACTGCTTTTGTTTAATACACTATATTTTTAAATTAATCGTCAATTTTTTATAATTGTTCATAATCTGGAAATATAATCAAAATAAATTTGAATACTAATTGAAACAAAATACATTTCTTTTATAAAAGCATAGATAAGTACACCATTCTAACTCACAGCCATGATATTTCATACAAACAAGAGCGATTCTTTAAAAAGAAATAGGATACTCGTAATGCAGTGAAAGATTTCATACAACAACTCATGACAGAAATCACTCAGCTCATATAAATAAGAAACGTCAAACCGTGAGATTAATTTAAGAAATAAAATTTGGAAGGGAAACATAATGTAAAAAAAAACCCTTTTGATACGGAAATGCGATTCTTTAAGAATATCAAACTGTCTGAAGCATACGAGAAAGGATGAGCAGCCCACCTCTAACATCACCACAGGGAATGAGGTTTGAAGAATTCTGTAATGCTTTCATATGACTCAGCAGTCACATGAGAAATAAGTGAATCAGTATCATTCTTTTCCAACTTTTCAGGTTTATTTTTCTTTATTTGATATATAAAAGAAACTTTTTAAGGAAATCTTAAATATTTGATTTTTTTTTTTAAAGTTTGTTTGTTGTTTTGAATGTAGTACAAAACAATTTGAATAATTATAAATTAAGAATAATGCAGTCTGTATTGGCACCAGTGGACCCATATACGATTTTTCATCTTATTTAAATGCTAATATAATTAAGCTAAATTTTGAAGATTGCTTTTACTCGAGTCGTGACTTGATACGAAGTTTATGAAGTATAATGTTTTTGTTAAAAGATTATTCGATTACTTTCTTTTTTTTTATTGTTATAAATATTAACCAACTTTGTTGTCTTGTGTATATTTAGCTCACTTTATTTTTAAGGCAAAATAAACGAAGAAAAAAAAATTGAATTCGTTGGGGGAATTTTATATTACAGAAATCCATCAAACAACAGATTCATAGAACAATTAAATGTACGCGTTAAAACTGATATTTTTTTCTTTTTAACGACAACTGTTTATAAACAGCTTTAACCCAAAATTGTAAAAGAATCAATCCTAATAAATAAAAATTCTAATACTTGTCATAAAGACATAAAACAAAAAGATACATTTCTGAAAAAAGTTTAAAAAATGTACTTTTGAGTATAACAGTTTTACAAGAGTCTGCTAGCTTATCAGACATCAATTTCATCACATTTACAGGACAAAATTATGAAAATTATGAAACCTTCTACAGGATTTATTTAAGTCAGGTCAAGTAGAGTCCCACATTCAAAATGAAGTAAAGAAAGAACCCCTTTTGCACAATGAGTTTAAATTTGAACTGAAGATACTTGAAGAAGGGAGACACGTTATGGCATCAAAAAAAAAGTTCCACCGTTATTTCCCATCCATTTTCGTGTGAACTTGCCGGTGGATGGGCTTTCCATTAACATTGTCACAACTATTGAATGACTTGGAAGTCATTTTTCCATCAAATAAATGAAACAATGAAGCAGCACATTGAACACTAAAGTTGTTTTTAATCTGCAACTCATGCCAAATACTTTTAATTTAGATTCAAAAATACCACTGGCTGCGGAATTCACTTTCTTCAAGCCGCTTATAACGCCATTTATTATTGCAATTTGGAACTGTTTTTGATGACCTACAGTTTTACTCTTTTCAAGTATATCAGTTCATATTTAAACTCATTGTGACGAGGGGTTCTTTTACAGCATTTTAAAAGTGGGACTTAAATTATAATCACTCTGCAGATCATCATGTTTATTTGTATGAGTTGTAACTGTAAAATATTTGTTATTTAATTTGGCCGAATTCCATTTATTATTGAGATTATAAATTATTAAATATAAGTTGGCACAAATGTTTTCTCCAATGAGGCCCATTTATTTACATATTTTTTTTTTTGGTAAATAATCATTGCCAACTACTGTAAAAAGTATAGCATTTTAATTATTTATATTTCAAAAATTGCTATGGATTGGTTTAAAAATATGAAACAGCTACGCTTATTTTGTACTATGATCTCAAATATGTGAAGGTCCAAACTAATTTTTATCTATTGTTCATTGTCTGCTGTAATTTACGATAGCAGCTAAGTTAACGTAATTTCTGTAGCTAGTGTCATTTACATGAAACTTTTTATAAATAATAAATTTTCAATAATTATTTAAAAGTTACTTTGATACAGAGTATTACAATTTTGAAAGGGATCAACGAATATTAAGGAAAAGCGAAAACATTTTTAAAAATTTATGTGTAAGCAAAAGAGATTTGGTTTAAAATTCTTGGGTGACATTTTTACACACGAGGCAAAACTTTTGCTAGAAACTTTCAGCTTAAATAATTTGCTTTAATTAGGAAGATGTCAAAATAATACTTTATAAATGTTGTCAGATTGTGTAAAAACTTCAAACTGGGTTTGATCTAAGCTTGTGTCAAATTTAAAAATTCAGCCAATCTTTTGGCCCTGTGTAGTAAATGTTAGGTTTTATATGTAATTATAATTTTTTTTATTATTAACTCAAAGAAGTATAAAAAGGTACATGCAAATTCTTTCTATTTTCTTTTCAGTTATAATTAAAAGTATTATTTATTTTTACAGTTACATAAATAGCTTGCTAAATTTAATTCCCTGTTTAGAACTAATAAAACTCTCAAAGAAAATACATATTTAATGATCAGTGTCATAAAAATATAGAAATAATAATGCATTTTAAATTCAATTTACTTAAAAGAAACGAAATCTTGTAAAAATCATTTTTTTTAACAATGTGATTTCTTTTAAGTTTTCTCTTTAAAATTCAAAGATTGGACTAAAGATTCAAGTCATCATCTCAAATGAGGGTTTTTTGATCAAAACTTTTCAAGCATATTTTGGCAATGACAAATATGCAAAGTATTTTTAAAACCATAAATCTTCACGTTGAATTTATAAAGTCGAGCATGCATGATAAAAGCATGACATATAGGTTCATAAAAAACTACAGCCATTAATAAGGGATTGCTTTTCATTTTACCATTATTCAATGCCATGAAAATAGAGATAAAAGTAATAATGAATTTATTAATTCAGTTTAATTAAAAGAAACAAAGAATTCTCCAGAATCATTATTTTTAACAATGTTCTTTTCTTTTAGTTTCTTTTCAGTTTTTCCAAAATTTGGTGCACCCATCATTTCTAAGTGAGAAATTTAGATCATAATTTATTCAAGCATATTTGACAGCGATATAAATATTCAAAATGTTTTGAAACCATAAAAAATCTCAAACTGTATTAAAAACAGTCGAAATTAGGGATAACAGCATGAGTTATTGGTTCCTAAAAATACTTCATTCATCAACCAAAAAGAATTGTCATCATTTTACCATTATCTTTGATGCACTCACTATATCCAGAAAGATAGGATAATATAACTGCAAGTCAAAAATATTTTTATCATTTTTTCAGATAGCTTTGTCTGGAGTTTACGGATTGCTTTCATAACACAAAACAAATCAAAACCTTAAAGGTAGTTCCTTTGTTACTTTGAGAATACATCATGTCCATAAATTATGATAAATTCAGAATTACACAGAAATTGAACTCTAAAATAAAAATTTCATCTGTAGAATTATCACACATCTTGAAGAAGAATATGCAAATTACAGGAAACCACCAGATGGCGCGGATAGTACGCCGTCACAAATGACGAGAGTGTAAAGAGGGGTATATAAGGAATGGTGGCACAAAGAAGTAAAATTGTTCACGGCTAAAGCGCTTTAAAGCATTCAGTGCAATAACCGCATAGTTATGGCACAAAGGAAGCATTTGATGATTTTTTACGTGGTAGAATTATCGAACGACTGAATGTGGACGTACCCAGCTGGAAGTATCCGAGGAACTTGGAATCGCCCAGAGTGTCATCTCCAGGCTTTGGCAACGATTCCAAGATGATGGTAATGTGAGTGACAGATGTTACAGCACAGGTCGCCCTCGAGTTACAACGCCGAATGAGGACCGGTATTTAGCAGTTACTGCCAAAAAAAAACAGACGAGCACAGCATCAGACCTGTCTCGTCAGCTCTCTTCCGCTACCGGTACGACAGTTTCAAGGCAGACCGTGTACAGACGCTTAGGTGGGCACATTGGTCTATATGCTCGTAGGCCTTCAGATGTGTTCCGCTTACCGCAACTCACTGTCGCCTGCGATTAACCTGGAGTAGAGAGCATGCATTGTGGGACACCACAACAGTGGTCTGGTGTGAAATTTTCCGACGAGTCCAGGTTTAGGTTTCAGCCTGATTCTCGCCGGACTTTCATATGGAAAGCGCCAGGTATCCGTTACCACCAAGAGAACACCATTGAACGACACCGTTACGGTGGTGCAGGATGGCTCGTTTGGGAAGAAAATTATTCTTGGTTCCAGAACTGACCTGCATGTTCAGAGTGTAACGATGACAGGCCACACCTATCGGGATGTCATTCTGGAACAACATGCACGTTTGTTTCGGGGCGCAATGGGTGCTGAATTTCTGTTTATGGATGACAACGCCCGTCCTCACCGTGCAAACATTGTAGACGAATGCCTTCAATTGAGGATATCACCTTATGGATTGGCCAGCATACTCAGCGGCATTGTAAGGCCTGTATTGCATCGTCCGGGAGACATACCCATATTAACAATCATACTAACCATGTTATACCGTTTTTTGTAAATAGGTTCTTTTTTGAAGTTTGCTCCAGGGGGTAAAAAATCGCATTTTTTATTACTCATATAAAAATAGCATCATCTTTTTTGCTCTTTACCTTTTGTTTAATAAATAGATTTTACAAATAAGTCAAATTTGTTTTGCTTCTTGCCCTTTCTTTGCCTGAACTTCATTATCCTTAATTTATGGACGTGTAGTAATACAATAGAAAAAGTATCTCTGCCCATCACAACTTATGCT
>BPLR01016181.1:0-103680 GCA_021605095.1 Caerostris extrusa | reverse complement strand
ATGCGCCTTCAGACACTCTAATAATAATAATAAGAATGGAATAAATACATAAGATGCTCTTATTCATTACAGAATGTTGTTTTTATTTTTAAATCATTTATGATGAATAAATATAACTTTAAGTTATCCAATATAAGTGAAGTATATTTATTCATGAATAAATTAATGTCATTTCAATTTTTTCTCTTTTGGTAGACTATTATCTTGTGGTTTATCATTATTGCAAGGAGATATACTTCCACGTACTGTATGCAAAAATGTTCTGCGTGAAAGGATTTATACAGCTGCCTTGGATCATTTTTGGTATGGAAATATTTGTTCATGATCTTAATATTATTTTTAATCAGTTATTTAAATTATTAAAAACTTAAATTAAAATCCTCAATATATTAATAAAGATATATAATAATTATATTTAAATACCGAACGTGAGCATTAATTCCATTACATCTTTAGTTTTATCTTTTAAAGTTGTCCTGAAATTTACACAATATTGTTGTTTTTATGCTACAGTTTAAAAAATTAAAAACTGAATTAATGTATTATAAAAATAAAAAGATTTTTAAAGTGGAATGGTCTGTCTAAAGTTCATAAAAGCTGCAATAAGAAATAATTTGCATCTTTTATTTTTATTTCAGTGCTTTACCCATGTGCCCTACACAAAAAGGTCCAGAGTTGCGAGAAGATATATCAATATTAATTAAATTTTGGAATAATTTGCATACTGATAAGAAATATTTGAAAGCAACAATGATGGTATGTTTTACTATTTTGTCTGAATTTGTTTCAATGGTTTATTGTGTATATTATAAACTAAGAAAAAGATATTATAATTGAATATAATAAAATTTTGCTTTAAAATATTTCCTTTATTAAAATTAAAAAAAAAATTTCTCTAATATATATAATTAACTATTTATTTGAATATTCTTTAATTAATGCTACATATTATAAATTTTACAAATTTTTATAAATAAAAATTAAATAAAAAATTAAAAAAATGTTATAAAAGATTTTACAAATTTTTAATAAAATTAAGTTATATGTTATTTATTGTTACTAATATTGTTGTGTATTAATATATCTTCTAAAATACTTCAAAAATGTGTTTACAAAATGCAAAAAAAAACAAAAATCTAAATCATTTTGTATAATTTAACAAACATATATTTCTTGTGAAAACAATTCTTTAAGCATGAATAATTAATGTAGCATAATGTTGCATTAAGGTAACTATATGGAATCAGAAAGTAGTTGTTATGATAAATTGTCTCTTTGGATTATATAAGAAATTTGATGAGCTTCTACTAAAACATTTTACATGTTTCTGCTAAATTGTTAGTATTTTTGTTTTATATTTCTCTAATAAAATGTATTCAATGTAGAAAACCATTTTTCCACAGATTTGAGTGAAGGTTCCGGCAGTCAGAACTTGTCTCTAAGCCTGAGTTCAGAGTGGCGCAGCAGCACAGAGCTCTCTCAAACAAGGGCTCCGCCTACTGGTTGGATGAATACTATGCCCTTGAGCAGCAATATGTCTACCATATCTCGCCGTTCTTCTGGTGGTCGATCAGGCCGCAGGGACAATCATTCTGAGAGTTTTGTCAAAGGATATGTGAAGAAAAGAAATCTCATTTTAGGTCTCTTAGTAAGTTGGATAAATCTTTGTATTATTAGATAGTATCTTTAGAGGATTTATTTAGTTGTTCTATAGAATCTTGTGTGTTGTATTAGATTGTTTTTATTATTATTTTTTAATAGTCTTAATTTTTTTAATATTTTTATTTCATATATATATGTTTCAATGTTTGATTCAACCTTTTCATGTATAAAGTTTAATCTTTTTTGTATTTGAAATTGTTTAAATCTTCTTTATGATATTTTTTATTTTACATAAAATTATAAATTTAGATACTTGATGTTTTAAACCTTTATTTAGATGCAGCTTATTGTAAGATCTGAAATCAGACAATGCCATTCTCATTCCTTTTTCTTTGTTTGGTAAATATGAGTCTCCTTTTCTTTTAAGAAACTTGTATCTAAAATAATATAGCAGCCTTATGGCTTGGTCAACTATCTCTTGGAATTTATTCAATGGCTTATTAAAATTGTACTAGATTAGCACAAATTCATATCAACTCTATTCTT
Source organism: Caerostris extrusa (assembly GCA_021605095.1). Lineage (NCBI taxonomy): Eukaryota > Metazoa > Arthropoda > Arachnida > Araneae > Araneidae > Caerostris > Caerostris extrusa. The sequence goes on along the minus strand of BPLR01016181.1, from coordinate 101,532 downwards.
TGTAAGTAGCCTTGTGGCTAAGTGGTAGCACTATGACCTTTTTGTATTACAAGCTTCAGATTCGAAACCGGGTGGTGGCATAGTGGTTTGGAATCCACTTTAAACTGTATGTCCTGGTCTATTTAGTCTTTTGTGTGCACAAAATGATCTTAGAGTGATAAACCAAACCAAATCATTCCTTTGTCAATATGGGAGAAATACAAGATAGGGATAATATAAAATATAAATTAATTTTAATATTGAAACAACAATGAAACAATTTTTCTATACATTCTTAAAATAATAATTTTCATATTTTTTAAATTTGTGATGTTTATGGTTTTACTTCATTTTTGCAGGCTGTAGATATTGAATTTTTGATTACTTGGCACAACCCTATGTCTCTACAAGAAAACTGTTTTCCTGGTGAGGATGTAATATCTACTTGGCGATCTCAACCCATGACTGATAAAACATGGAAAGAAACTGCACGTCTGGCATGGGAAATTTCACCTGCTTTAGCTGTCTTTTTACCTTGCAGGTAAAGAAAACTTGTAAATTTTATAAATGTTTTTCTCTCTATTTATTGTATTTTCCTCTATTTATTTATTGTAGTTATTTTAAAAGTGAATTGCATTTTTAGGTGTTTACAATAGCAATTATGTTTTCTAACTTTTCTAGTAAGACATACACAATTCCATACATCCATACACAAATCCATGAGATCATTGATAATCTTTGATTGTTCTTTTTGGTGACTTGCTTATGATGAAACAATATTACAATAACATGTATTATTTAAACATGTGCTTGTATTAAATTATACTTTTATGAACCATATTTATTCATAAAACAATTGTACTGATTTTTACAAATAATCAGTTTACTATAGCTAACATCAAATCTATAATAATAATTTTTTTGCATTGAAACAGATCTTATCTGAACCACATATACAAAAACTGAACTTGACCTTTAAAAGTTATATAAAGGCTTGAAAATATAGTAATTATTTTTATTAGATTTTATTAGTTTACTTGTCCATTGCCATTGGTGAATACATAAATAGCAGTAATGTAATTAAAATATATTGATACAAATATATATAATTTATCATTAATATTTATATTAATTTTAATTTATTATTAAACATTTTTTAATGTAGTTTATACTTTTACAAAATAAATATATATATTTTGTAGATTTAATAATTCAGAAGCTCTAACAGATGAAGTGTCTAGACTTGTTCAGTGTGATCCAGCTTCTGTTTCTCACATTTCAGAAGCCCTACAATATTTAACTACATCTGAAAGTATTATGAATGATTCCTCTGAGGTAATTTATTATTCATTCTTTTCATGATGCTTATAATGAAATTTTCTTTTTCTTTGTTTTTTGTTTCACACATTTAAAGAAAAACGATTTATATTCTTAAGTTTCATTTTTATATATATTAACAGAGGACAGTAATATATTTAAAAAAAGTTTAGATATGATCAGAAAAAAAAAAACATTTTATAATTTGATCTATAGACTTTTAATTTATGAATGATTTAAATTTGTGTATTTGGGACATTTTAAATTTTTTTTTTTTTATGTGGAAACATAATAAAATCGATATGGTAGTCTGTTCAGGATTGAGCGTTAGGTTTTCATGTTCAGTTTGAAATTTTAATCATTTCAAAAACATACCTAATTTAAAAGCTAAATATATCATCGTTTTAGAGCAGGGTATTCAAACTACTGCTCGTGGACTAACAAGCTGCCTGTGAGCACCATCAATTTGGCCAGACACAGATTATTTTAATTACATTGTAAATGCAAAATTTATATTGTAAGTAAATCATACAAAATAATTATCAGTTGTTTTTATGTAGTTACCCATTAAGAAACACAATAACTGAGACACATAATATGAACACTTCAACTGTAATTAATGATATGAAATATGCCCTAAAAACTTGTAATAAATGTTTTGCATAAGTATTTCACATAATGGAATTCAACATAATAATTATGAATAAAGAGTGTCATGTAGCTGGAACTTTCCACTGACAATTGTTTGCAGTTGTCAGTGGAAAGTTATATTCCATCTCTGCTATTCGCTGCAAAATTGCATTGAATACTTCGACTAACCAAGCAATTCAGCAAGCATAAAACAGCCACTACCCAGAAAATGGCCCTGTGCTACTGTAGTGCAAGATGGCATTTCCACCACACTGACATGTATTTGACATTTATCCACAATTACCAACCGAAATTGAGGACATAGATACCTCATTCTGTGGCTAGTTCTAAAACGAAAATTAGTATGTAATTTAAAAACTACAATTCTTATGATGAGCTAACTATGTCTTGCTCTATAGGACTTGGTGGAGGAGTTAGTGCGGCCCTTTGACTAAAAAGTTTGGAGACTTCTAGCCTAGAGAAATGTTAAAAAATTCTAATAGGAGGGAGCCACATGCAATGTATCTGGGAGAGGAGGTGAGAAGTTAGCCTAGAATCCAGCACCACATGCCGAGTTCCTACTGTTATATCTCGATCCAATTGTTCTACAGAGTGATTAATGGCTCTTTTGAAAGGTTTCGGCGAAATTTAACTGAATAGAAGCTACAATAAAATGAAAATTTATACCTGTAAAATCCAAAAATATGTGAACACTTTCATGAAATTTTATAATATTGTCTTATATGCCATGAAAGCGAAAGCTAAATGTGTGAAAACGCATTACAAAAAGTAGAGGGACAGAAGACAAAAAAACCCAATCCAAAAAGCCTCATAAGTCATATGCAGATAGACAGTATGAGGTGCGACATCTGTCACCCCAAACGGGAGTGACGTCATTGAGCCCGTGGATATAATATATATTATAACATTAAAAAAAGCCTATGGATACTGATTTCAAGAGGGCCAATGTATATGATGATAATTTTATTTCAATAAATGTCCACCATTCACTCATTTTTTTGTTTCTTTATTTAATCAACTCTTCTCGTCTCCTCCCCTGCAGATCTGTTCACAAAGATGTTTTCGCACATTAATAAGACTGACACTGACCAGAGTATTATGCTTCCTTTGGATTTTTATTTTAAATCTCACATAAGATTATGTAATGTTTTAATTGTAGAAATTTAATTTTCTAACCTTTTACATTGTGAATATTCTTTTATTATATAATGGTTGAATTATTATAACGGCAAAAAGATTTTGAATTGTAACTAAATTTTTATGTTTTAATTAACACATAAATTTCATGTGAATACTTATACTAAATTTTTGATGGCCATTTTCTATTGAGTTTTCCATTAATATTTGAATCAAAGAATTAATTTATATACTTTTAAATGAATAAGAATTTTAAAATTATGTAATATAAATAATTTTGTAATTAGTTTTCGTTATTTTTGAAAGAACACAAAAAACATGTATACATTTGGTATGTGTTTATATTGCCATTTATTGCATGGGTTAATAAGTATTAAATGATATTTAATTAAGTTATCATAAATTTGTTTCAGCTTACTCATATGCTAACGTGGGCAGTTGTTCCTCCAATAAAAGCGTTGGCGTACTTTTCTCGGCAGTATCCAAGACATCCAATTACTGCTCAATATGCAGTGCGTGTGCTGTCTTCATTTCCTCCTGTAAGTGATTTAAATCTGCATGTTTTGTTGTGTAATGTATTTTACACTATGATTGTAATATTATTTTAATATATTAGCATTATTTTTATAAATGGTTGTGAATATCAATTTTTATTTAAGATAAAATTCTGTTGACTTAATTTCACTTGACTTAACTGTGAGATTTTTACTTACCAAAAGATGCTTTATCTTAATTTATCTCATTACTTTCCCAAAATAATTGAAATTAAAAAAAAAAAAAAAAAAAAAAAAAAAAAAAAAAAAAAATATTCATGTATTTTATATTCATTTCTTTTGAATAAATACACAATTGCCTTTCAAGGAATACACAAATAATAATTTAAGATGTTTAGCAAATCATAGTTGTATTTGTGAAGAATTTTGCTGTACATAACTTATTTTTTTATTGAAGAATCTTTTCAATATATATCAAAAAGCTTTTTGTTTCATTTGTATACAACATTCTGTTTTTAGATTGTGACATGTATAAAAAAATATTTAATTGAAATTTCTGCAATTTAAAAAGTACTTTTAATAGAGAATAATAACCTATAAAAGATTTGTGCATTTCTTTTAGTTATCTGTATACATTGTAATTGACTTTCCGTTGCTTATTTATTATTTTGAAAACCTCTTTAAAAATGAGTATAATTTACATCACAATAGGTTTTTAAATTATGTATCTCTACATTGTATATTATTCTTTTCTAGGATGTTATATTATTTTACATTCCACAACTAGTACAAGCTGTACGCCATGATAGTGTGAGTTATGTTTTTATTTTTTTCATTCATCTCAATTTTTTTTTTTTGATGATATAAATTTAAGAAATTACCTTTTTTAACCTATTTGTCATATTTTCCTTAATTATTTTATTTTGTTTATTGCTGATATAATTTCTTGAAAAATAAGTGGTTTAAGTAATGCTATTTGATTAATTTTGATCATGCTTTAAATAAATTGTAAAATATGTACTATTCTTATCTCCTTTTATAAAAGAGCAATAATATATTTGCATTTGATCCAATTTCATTCAAAATTAAATGAGTGGCTGAAATAAGTAAATTTTTTAAATTATTATATATTCCAGTGTATAATACACACTTATAATTTCAAATGACATTTTTAATTTTTAGTATATTCTCCATATAATGCACACCTTTTTCTTTATGTAAAAACCTATATGCACATATGTGTGGCTTTTGTCTTTTGAAGTCATACATTTCAAGATTTCAAATAGGTTTTCAAACAATGTTATACTGAAAGGACAAGAAACAATATGTTTGTTGTTGTCTGTTTGGGGTGCTTGAGGGAGTAAAGGATTCTACAAAAAGGGTGTTTGATTCAATGCAGGTGTGCACAAGAATGTTGAATTTCAAGCAAAAAATGGACACAATTTGGAATAAAAACTCATTTCCGAACTCAACTGAATTCGTGGAATTTGAAATTGGATGTTTTCTCTTTCTCCAATCATTTTTAACCATGATTTTGAAGTGAACATCGAAAGATTAAAAAAAAAAAATCACATTTGCTTTAGTTGAAATGCAGTTGATTTAGTGTTCATTTTAATAGTAAATATGACTCCTGCCAAATGAAACAAATACTGTGCTGGCTTCAAATGCAAAGTTATTCAATGTGCAAAAAAAAGCAGAAATTGTGCTGTAGGAAGGATGTTTGGTGTTGGTGAAAGCTCCATATGCAAATGGAAAAAAATGAAATCACAATAATTAATATGCTAAAGAATAAATATGTTTTGTGTTAAGGAGTAACAAAATGGCCTTTCATAAAAAGAAAATGTTATTAATTGGGTTCTAGAAAATCACCAGAAAGGGTGGATGGAGGAATGGTGTGAAGTTATTTATAAATGTTTGGCAAATGTGTTCTGGGACCTTAAAAATCCAGAAAGAATTGTAGACATGTCCAGATCCCAATAACATAAACATAAATTTTAAACATGTTCAATGGATAATACGAAGAAATTGATGAAAGAGTGTAACATAGATATAACAGTTATTCCTAGTCAATTGATACTATTAGTTCAGTCTTTAGATATGTATATTAATAAACCATTCAAAGGAAATTTAAAACAACAGTGGAATACAGGAATATTAATAGAGGAACAACATTTACAAAAGGAAGTTGAATGTGTCATGCCAGTCTAGAAACAGTACATAAGTGGATAATAAAATTATGGAATGAAACCATAAAATGAAACCCATCATAATTAAAAATTTAAAAATGTAGCATATCTAACAATCTTGATAGAACTGAAGATGATTATTTGTTTATGGACTAGAGTAACATAGATGGTGAAGAGGAAACAGAATTTGATGATGTGCCTGAAGATATAATAGAAGCCGAATATGATGAACTTTTCTTGTGATAATGATAATTTATTTCTATAATGATATCTATGATAATTACAATGTATGAAAGGAATTACATACCTATAATGAATTCTATTAATAATATAATTTTTTTTTTTAATAATAAGGTATGTTCATAAGGTATGTAATTTTTTTAAATAAACAGGATTTAAGTACATGTAGAAATCTAATTTTTTATGGTAATCTTTTCTTTATTTTTAAATCTGTCATTTTTATATATGGCGTATAACATGCACCTGTAAATTTTGATCTTATTTTCTGTATGAAAAGGTCTCGAAATCGGAATATACGTAATTATTTTTAGAGGTTATCGAATAAGAACTTTAATAAATTTTTTTCAGATGGGATATGTTACAGAATTTATCAAGTCTGCTTGCAAGAAATCGCAATTGTTAGCTCATCAGGTGATATGGAATATGAAAACAAATATGTTTCTAGATGAAGAAGCACAACAGCAAGATCGTGAGTATTTATTTATACATACATATTTATTTTTCATTCTATTTTTGCACTTGCATTAAATATCTGATTTTAAATGCTTTTCAGCTGATGTATGAGCCCCTGGAAAATATTATGAGCAGTATTATCAACTCTTTATCTGGCCCAGCAAAACTTTTCTATGAAAGAGAATTTGATTTTTTCAATAAAATTACAGCCATTTCTGGTGAAATAAGGTATTTTTTTAATATTTCATTATTATTTTTTACTATACAGTTATTTTTATAAAATTGCATTATTTTTTCATTTATGAGTTTTATTAAAAATTAACTTTTAATGATATATGAACATTATAAATTTTTTTTTTTTAAAATATAAATAAAGTGAAATATATTGGAGTAAATAAATATATATATATATATATTGCATTACCATATTATTTTTGTATAGTATAATTACGAAAATAAAATATACTTTATTGTATCTGTTTAAATAAATTATAAAAAATTATAAAATTTAATTAGAGAATATTTATTTCTTATGGAATAAGATACACAGAATAATTTAGTGCAGTTAATAAACAAATTAATTAAATATAACTGAATTTTTTTTTTTAATTTATATATTTAGACTTCAACTTTTAACATAATCGCTCTTTTTTTTTTGATAATAATAAAATTATTATCCTGAAATTTATTTCACATTAATTTTCTTAATTTTTCATGTATAAAAAAGTAGTATTGCTAATTTCAAATAATTTAACCTTGAAATTAAACTAAGTTCTCTCTTATCATATTACTTAGCTTCTATAATAATAACATAATTTGAATATTTTAGAACATAGAATTGGTATTCAATTAATAACAACCAAATCTACTTTCAAATATTGAATGATAAATAAGAATGCCATTTTCTCTAACCATAATTTTAATTTCATTTTGATGATCATGCAATCAAAACATAAAAATTATGTATTCAGAATATGTTTTAAAATTTTTGTAACTGTTCATAATTATAATTTTTTAATGTTTCATTAAATTCTTTCAAGTGTGATTTCAAATAAGATTTGAGTTTTCTTTTATTTCCTAAGCAGAAAAATTCAACGTGCTTCTTCATTTGAGTTTATATTTTTTTGCAGACCTTATCCCAAAGGGCCACAGCGTAAGCAAGCTTGTTTGGATGCTTTGAGCCAAATTAAAGTGCAACCTGGTTGCTATTTACCATCTAATCCAGAAGCTGTGGTTTTGGATATTGATTATAAATCTGGAACACCTATGCAGAGGTATATGCATAACATTATATGTTAAGATATACAAATAATTACATTTATTTTAATTATATTTGTGTTTTCACGATATATTTTATGATTCCTCTGGATAAAAAAAATAGACAGAATAATTCATGCATCTTTTTCTTTTCCCTTGCAGAGAAAATGTGACAGTTTTTAAGCTTACCACTGGCCATATTTATATAGATTTGATATTTCATGACAGACAACAGATCTTTTGAATTGGAATAAATATCGCATAAGCAGTGGACATATAACAGATTTTTGAAATGTAGAGACATGAATATTTCTAATCAATTTAGTCCACAATTCAGTGAAATTTTGTTGATCACTTTTTAAAGGGAACATCTCTTTGTTGAGTCAATCTAAATTGTAATTTAGAGCAATTATCTTGAGTGTGGGATTTGAGGATTTATACTTTTTTCTTGAATTCATTAGAAAAGCTTTCCATCCTTCTGAGTAATTGTGCTTTTCTGAAGTAAAAATGGGAACTTTTGATTTGGCTTATTTTGCAGGCTTTGAACTGAATTTTCTTAGTTCATAACCTCAACAAAAACTACCAGGCTGTAGAAAATACAACAGTGTATGTCTTGCCTTCTCAAAATCTATTATAATTAGTAAATATTGTGAAACCAGGCAGTTCATGAGGTGAATTAACAGTTAATGATGTATTGAACTCTGTATTCTTATTAATATTTTAATCATTCATTGATCTGCATTTTTAACTTCACTCAATTATTTAGTTTTTTCATGGAATTTGCACTATATAAATTACTAGTGCAAAGAATAAAAGTTTCAAGGAAATAATTTTTTTGCATTTTTAAAATACCATATAATATTTTATGCCATTTTTAGTGCTGCTAAAGCCCCATATTTGGCAAGATTCAAAGTCCGCCATTGTGGTATCCATGAGATGGAAAATAAAGTAATGAGCTTGACTAAAAATCAGGAAGAGAAGGAAGAAAATATGGGTAAAGAGTATTGGCAAGCTGCTATATTTAAAGTTGGTGATGATGTGAGACAAGTAAGATATATATATTTTTTATTTTTCTAATTTAAAAAAAAAAAAATGATTTCAATTATGTTTTTTATTTAATATTTCTTTCTTTTTTTTTTTTTCCTGTAGGATATGCTAGCTCTACAAGTGATTGAACTTTTTCAAAATATATTTAAACAAGTTGGATTAGATTTGTTTTTATTTCCATATAGAGTAGTTGCTACTGCACCTGGGGTAAGGTTTTTCATAGTTAGAATAACTTTATGCAATTATTATTTTTTACTAAATTATGTATCGAAAATAAATTTTTTACTTTTAATTGAAATTATTTTGAATATGTATATTTTATTTCATAAAGAGCAAATTTTTACATTTTAGTTTTTACTCATAAAACATATTTATATTTTATTAAAATATATTTATCTTTTTACTTTTTGTTTTAATGGTTGCTAATGGAAATAAAATTCATTCTTTTTTTTTTTTTTTTTTTTTTTTTTTTACTAAAATATATTATAGATTTATTAATGTACCATAAAGAAAATAGATACAGAAAGACAAATATCTTCATTTAGATGTAATTTTTAGAGATCCAACAGATAAGAAGTAAAGTGATTTTTTTATTGTAATTAAAAAATAAAAGCAAAAATTAAAATTCATTTACCTTAAAAATTTTGAACAACTAGCATGATTTAATTGTAGTTGATTTCATTAATATTAAATTAAGAAAAATTAGTAATGTATATGTTGTAATTTAAATGATGTAAATAACAATTCAATAATTTTTTTATATATGTAAATAATTAACATTTTTTAAAAACTTTATGTATAGTGTGGTGTCATTGAATGTGTGCCAAATGCTAAATCTAGAGATCAGTTGGGCAGGCAAACTGACATTGGCTTGTATGAATATTTTATTAAGAAATATGGTGATGAATTGTCTAAACCATTTCAACAGGTATAAATAATTTGTTTTTATTATAGTAATTTATAACATAATTACTTCAGTGATTTCAGCTGTTTTATATTATTGTTGTACACTATACACTCAAGAGCCAAAACATTATGACCACCCCTACATTTTGCAATGAACTCGCCTGGAAGACGTGGAAGGCACGTGATCAGGTGGAAGTGGTATTTAATTGGTATTAAGTGGTGGTATTAATCCATGCCAAGGCGGGTTGAAGCTGTGTTGCGCGATAAAGGTGGGCCAACTTGTTATTGACAGGTGGGCATAATGTTTTGGCTCTTGAGTGTATATAATAATAATAATAATAAATAAAAACTATATGAAACAGAAATAAAAGGTAAATTTTAAATTAATGTGGGGATTTAGCTTCTTTAAAAGTATTTAAAAAAAAAAAAAAAAAAAACATATAGATTTTACAGCATTCTAGGGTCTGATTGATAGATGATTTTGATTTCCAAACTGAGTTTATTTCCCAGTTCAATTATGCATTTTAAAGAATATTAAGTTTTATGTGAGCATTTCATATAATTTAAATGTTATCATTTTGAAATAATTAAACAGATAACATTGGATACTTTGATTTGGTGGGATGATTATAAATGGGATACTCTCAATTCAAGTTTCATTAAAAAAAAAAAAAAAAAACATAGAATAGTAGATTTGGAAGTATGGCTCGTAGCCTTATTCTGATCAAATTCAACACAATTAAAATTATTTAGGATAAAGTGATAAAAACTTCTTTGAAAATAGATGCTAAAACACATTTTTAATAATAATCTGAGAGTTAGTTTTAACAATTTTTCAATCTTCCCTAATTTAAGTTTTCAATTATAAGAGAATCCAGTACTAATTATAAAATTTTAGCAAAACTTTATGTCTTTTTCACTTATTGTTTTGTAGTAAATTAATCTTTTCTATTGCAGTCAGATAAACATACTATTGTGCCTAAAAAGTAAGACCAATTATTTTTTTCAAAAAAATTCTTTTTTTTTATTCTTCCAAATTTATTTCATCGCCCTCAATGTAATCCCCTGCGAATACAATGCATTTATGCCAACTTTTTTTCAATCCTCAATGCATGCTAAACAGTCATCGGCAGGGAGGGCCTTCAAAGCGCGCGGCGATTCATGTTGAATCTCTTCAATCGACTCAAAACGGTGTCCCCGGAGTGGTCTTTTTAGTTTAAGGAATAACCAGAAGTCGCGGGCCTGAATGGTCGCGTGGCTAGCACTCTGGCGCTCGGTACCACAGATTTTGGGTTCGAATCCCGGAGGTGCCATGAATGTTTGAAGTGGTTCGGAATCCACTTTTAAGCCGTAGGTCCCGGTCTCATATGACTGTAAGAGCGTCACGGAGCAAAAGTCAGACTTCTACCTACGGGTGCTCCATCACAGCAGAAGCTGCCCCCTTTCGCTCCATCCATGAGTAGATCACTCATGGGATGCCCGTCCCGCACTGCAGAACATTGAGGATTAGTCACACAACAACAACCAGAAGTCGCACGGTGTGAATGCGGTGGTTGTAGAACGCTATAGTTTCATTTTTGGCGAAAAAGTCAAGAAGAATCAATGCAGTGTGAGCTGGCGCATTCAGTGTTTTCAGTACCAATCGAGATTTTACGCGTTTGAGGCCCAAAACATCTTTTAAGATGGAATTGGCCGATCCTTTTGAAATTCCAACATCACCAACAAGGTCTCTAATTGTAAATTGACGGTTTATAAGCACCAAATCTTTAATTTTTGGACGTGAGCTTCGTCGGTTGAGGGTCGACCAGAGCGCTCTTCGTCTTCAATGCGTTCTGTGCCTTCTTTGAACTGTTTATACCACTTCTAAACATTTATTTCCGATATAGGAAGGCTGACCTAATGTCTTCTGCAACATTCTATACGTTTCCACAAAACAAATTTAATGCAAATTCTTTGCACAATTAATTCAGACATTTCGAAAATCGCCGGAATCAGTTTTAGTCTCACAAAGCCAAGTGCAACGCAAACACTAATGAGTATTTTGATATCAAATTTTAGCACAAATGCCAAGGACAGTGCCAGCAACCTAAAAAAAAAAAATGTAATTCCATAAGCCCCCGAGAATTTTAAATTGAAAATTGGTCTTACTTTTACACCTTAGTATCCAAGCTTCATCAATTGTAGCTGCATATTTCCATTCAATAATCTACATATAGTCTTATGCTGAGAAACATGTTTCTGCTAAGCCAATGTTTTTTCGTTCTGATCAGCTTTAATCAGATTTTATAATTTTATTTAAAGTTTCTATTGGCATTTTAAAGATAATTTTTTTAAAACATGAGATACAAATGTTATAACAGGTGTGCATCCCTTAGTTGCATGTTTTTTTTAAGAATGTTTGCTTTTTTTTATAAATTTTATTGTTTATTTTTGTTTAGGGGGAATATTTGACAAATTTCTTCTTGCCATTGTTTAAAACATGAGATAATAAACGCTGTTCTGAGTTGATGAAATTCTTTTTTTTTTATTCATTTATTTAATTCAGGTCAAAATTGTGCACCTTCCTATAGTATTCTAGAAATTTAATCAGTTTCATTTTTTAATCTTTGTTTCATGGATTAGCTATTTTTATTCCATTTGTTTTGCAGACTTTCTAAAACTGTTTCTTAAAATGCAAAAATATTTTTTGTTAATTGAATAAATTTTATTGTTAAACAAAAAATAGCTGTTTTATGTGTATTATGAAGCTTATTTATGCTTGTGAAGTGTGTAAATGCATGAAAAAGGTTGGCAAGTGCAGTTTTACTGCATTATATGATAAACTTGAAGACAATTGTGAATTTTGCCATCCATTTTTAATTATTAAAAAAATTTGCTTCGCATTTTAATTATGATAATATTAGAAAAAAAAAAATTGTAAAAAACTTGTAACTTCAAAAACTAACTTGTTTTTTTCTGTATTAGGCAAGAAGAAATTTCATAAAGAGTATGGCTGCTTATAGTGTTGTAGGATTTTTGTTACAAATCAAAGATAGACATAATGGAAATATTATGGTTGACACAGATGGTCATATAATACATATTGGTGAGTGACCTTTGCCATTTTTATAGTATTTAATAATATTTATAATTAAATATGTAATGAATCTCTTTTTTTTTTTTTTTCTCCTTTCAAACTTGCAGATTTTGGTTTTATGTTTGAAAGCTCTCCTGGTGGTAATTTGGGTTTTGAACCAGACATTAAACTTACTGACGAGATGGTGATGATTATGGGTGGCAAAATGGAAGCTCAACCATTTAGATGGTTTATGGAATTATGTGTACAAGCTTTCTTAGCAGTAAGGTTAGTAATTCAGGAAAACTTTTCAGAATATAAAAATAATTATTTCAACTATTTATATCTTTTTCTTAATAAGAAATTTGGCATTTCTTTCTTTTTCATACAATTCTTTTTATGACCCTGTTTTAATACTTTGGCTATATAAGATTTGCCATTCTATATAATGTCTAAGGAAAATATTACAAAAATTCAGATATTTCATATTTTCCTCCGAAACACCACAAATATTGCTAACACTTATTCTGACATGCAAAATTTTAATAATGATGTAATTTTTAAGGACAGCAATGAAATTGTAGAAAAGAGTTTATTTTGATCAGTACAATGAATACTCAATTCATAGAAAGGGTTATTTGTATGCAAATATCTGGATCAAGACAAAATGATGCTAAATGATGATTTACACATAAAATACATGCAATGTAGTATTACAATAAAAAAGGTAGACAAAAGGCACTATTAAAGATATTCTTTTCAAATTCAAGTGAATTTGTACATAATAAGGTTAGAAGTAATTATCTGGACTATACCATGACAGAATGACTGGTGAGTATAGCTCAGTAGAGGGAGCCTGGATTTCATCAGTAAAGATGAGCATTTTTAAAAATTTCAAATCGACAATAGTTTCGAGCTTGTAATGCTTTTCTAAACCACAGTTTCTATTTTGATAAAAGTTACTGGTGGTTGGCCAAGCAAAGCATCAACGAATAAATGATATTTTAGATGTGCAGGTGAAAAGAATTTGATTCCAGGCATTACTCAGCAGCTGAATATGGCAACCAAACCACAAAATATTGTGGCTAGATGCCTCTTAAAGGTAGCTTACACGGCCACAATCTTAAACGCTGCACCCCATTGGCAGCATCTTTTAGATTGGTGTAAGAATTCTAAAAACTAGACATCTCACCAATAGAGCCACATTCCTTTTTATAGGTTGGAATTGTTTTAGTTTCACAAGTAATACAGACGAGAAGAGGCAAGGACATAGCTTTATCCCACTATTATTGGGGAAAGACCATTACAGTAGTTCTATGTGTCCGTCTGGGGAGGCATGACTTCACATTTTTGGTGGAGGTATTGTTACAGGAGGTCCTTAGTGTCAACAAGTGAACATCTGTAGCATATGTTCCGAGGTCCCATTAGTGCAAATTTTGTTTGTTGAATGATAAGCTTAAATCACATCCGACTCATGCTGCTGAGAAGTGAAGAGAAGATATTACAAGCACGGATAAAACATATGAAATGCTTTGGGGATAACTTCTTGATTTGACTTTGAGATTTGTGCTTGCTGACAAGTCACAGCCAATAGCCAAAATATATACAAGGGACAAAATTCTCTTGTGTTCTCCGTTTAAGAATATATTAGAATCTCAAAAGAAAATTTCTTGAAAAATAGCCAACCAATGAACATCAAATGTCCCTGGTTCCCAAAAATAACTAGCAACTGACATTAATTAATAAATCATAGCTAAAAGAAAACTAAGAAATAAAACAAAAGAAAAACATTACAACCTTGATTATCTCAATTATTTTGATTAAAAAAAAAAAAGTGAAAATTGGGAATAATTAATAGATAATGGAATAAAAAAAAAAAAAAGTATGATAGATAGATTTTGTAAAAAAAATGCAGTATTATTTTAATTTTGGATGCACCTCATCAGTTAGATAAAGAGATACCTTATATCCAAAATTATTTTGCAATTTTCCATACTGTTTGTACTGAAATAAGATATGCTGCACAATTTCCAAAACTGTACTTTATGAATATATTGGAGAAGTAATTAAAACGAATTTTTAGAATTTGGCTTTCAATAAATAAGATCCACTTTTTTATTTGGAGGATATGGATGGTATTTAGATTTCATAATGCACAAATTAGAAAAATATTCAGCTTATTTGCTGTCCCGCCTTATCCCTTCTGCTTTGTCATATATCCCATTATATTCCCTGGAGAACACCTAACAACTGAAACAGATGCTCATTGAGGAATGAACAATCCTAAATTTAAACTATAATTTGGAATAATGAATGTCTCTTATTGCACTGTTAAAAATTAGTCTTCAAACTCCCCTTATCATTTTACTAATTGCATAAATTTGCTTTTACAGGCCATATAGTGAAGCAGTTGTTTCCTTGGTAACACTAATGCTGGACACTGGTTTACCCTGCTTCCGTGGTCAAACTATCAAGCTGTTGCGATCTCGCTTTGCGCCCAATGCCAGCGAGAAAGAAGCTGCAGCCTACATGTTGAAGATAATCAGAGACTCTTGCTTAAATTTCCGTACAAGAACCTATGATATGATCCAATATTATCAGAATCAAATTCCATATTGATGTTTCTACTTAGGTGTGTATATTGTCTTCAAGATTTAAATTATGATATAAGTGTTATCTGTTGGATGTCTATAATTGTTGATTATCTATAGTTTATAGATGGATGTACGCAATAAATATGTAAAATTGATCTGATTTAAGTGGTGATTTTTAAAATTACTTCAAAATAAAATGAGTAATAATTAATTTTGAAATTGAAAAGCTTTTTTTCCTCCTTTCAAACAGGATGTGTAAAGATAATCTTTTAAAAATCTACAAGCAAAATATTTCTCTACTCTTGCCATAAGATCATTAGTGCCTTTTAATATACACTTTTTTGTAATTTTTATTTATCTAAAAATAAGCATAATTAATGCAATTTAAATGAAATGGAAAGATCGGTAAACTTAATACTTACAGAAATTGTACAACATTATATTCCTCAAATTTAAAACACATCTTTTTTAATAATTTTGAGACAATAATTTTTCATTCAAATTTATTTTCAGATCCAAATGTATCACATTTCCCAAATGGGAAGAATGAAAGTACATTCATATAAATAACATCGTGAAAAGCAATGACAAGAATAAACATTTGACATTTTGTACACAAAAAAAAAAAAAAAAAAGCAACTATAGCCTGTTCAGTTAATTGAGACTTAAGATTAATATAAAAATTAAGAGTAATTTATTGACACTATAGAACCAGCCCTTCTAATTTATGAATAAAAGATGGATTTACATCCTTGAAATATATTTATTTTTAGTCTCAAAAGCTCACTGAATGGACTACGGAAGCTTTTAAAAAACTTAAAATCTCATTGGTATTGCAATAATAACAACAAAAAGAACCATCACTCATTGTAATTTTTCTCTACTTTAATATATAGGAACCAAAATGTGCTTGATTGAAAAATAATTACAACAAAAAAAAAAAAAAAAAAAAAAAGTTATTTCATTTTCCTAAATAAATATATCCTTTTGGATAATTGAGATTTACAACATTTTACCAATAAAATGTTTTGGTAGTAACAGCTATCATTTCACACAAAAAATATTAGCATATTCTTTCATATTTAATAATTCAGAATTTAAGACAAATCTTATTAAAAATAAATTTAGTTACAATTCCTCTTCAATGCAGTCTAGTTTTCTAGCCTAACTACATTCGGTTTACTTTTTCCTAGATATGATTCAGTATATAAATTGTTTATAAAACTGAAGATAAATATATTTAATTACACACGTTAAAAAATTAGAAGGTGATATTTCTTATTTTAAAACTAGAAAGGATGAAAGCCTTTTGCAAACAGTAAGTACAAAATCACAATGATTTTAAGAAGATCACAATCACCCATACAATTAGAATGATTTTCCATGTGACGTGGTTTAAATATTTGAAAACATATACAATTAATTATTTGAATAAGGAATATCAGAAATAAATGTTTAATAATTATTGAGTTTGATTTTCATGAAATAGCATTTAACAATTTGCCTTTGAGATTCCAACTTAAGAGTAGTTATAATTAACATAGAAAATATATCTTTAAAAAAAAATTAATAAATATTTTCTATTAGAAAACTGATCTTTCTTGCCATTCAAAATTGTCAAGTGAGCAATGATAATATAATGCTAATTGAAATTAATATTAACATGGCATTGTTTGTTGCAGAATTTCAGAAGTAATTGTAATATATGTGTTATCATTAAATTTTAACACATATTAGAAAATTACAATATTTATTTAACTTAACTAAGATTTACTTTAATCTTAAATTTATTGA
The DNA here is from genome assembly GCA_021605095.1 of Caerostris extrusa. Taxonomy (NCBI): domain Eukaryota; kingdom Metazoa; phylum Arthropoda; class Arachnida; order Araneae; family Araneidae; genus Caerostris; species Caerostris extrusa. The sequence continues at coordinate 84,422 of BPLR01016181.1, read as the reverse complement.
TTTTCATTTTGAAATCTTCATTTGTGAAAATGTGTATCACTTATCAGACTTTAAAAAAATATAGCATTGATCACATTATTTTAAAATTAACATTTTGAATTGAAGTATAAATTATACAAATAAAAAAAAATGAGTTTAAATAATAATATTGCTTTTACTCAATTAATTAATAACACAAATTATTGAGAAAAATACATTTATCGATTCAAATGCAATTTGGTAAGACACTTTTTGGCAAAACTATTTTTTAAAAAAAAATTTTCAGACAGCTCTAGTACAAAAAGAAATATGTATATATAATTATGCAAAAAAATAGCACAAAAATGAAATGAATCATTTAGACTAGAAGAAAAATTGCAAATAGTTTATATGCCATCTGTCAAAGTTATGAAAGAGATGATACAATGAAATATAAGAGAGAATGATAGAAAACAAAATGTTTTTTTTAAATATTAAATAGTATGATTAAATATGAAAAAATTTCAATTTTAAGTAAAAATAAAAATAATTATTCATCTTTGAAATTTTTAAAAATTAAGATATGAAAAAATATTTTTATATTAAAAGACATTGCTTTCATGAAATCGAAACTTAATGACACATACATTTTCATTAACTAAGTAGCTATAAATGCAAAAACAGAACTTTTATAACTTAAGTTTCTTATTATTAAAATACATAAATATAGAGTGGTAATATAAAATTAGAGGCTATCTAAATATTAAACACATATTAAAAATGAAAACAGTTTGATAATAACTTATACCCAATGATATTAATAAACATACATCAAATACAATAATAATAAAACTTAGTATCATATCAAAAGTTGTGAACAATTTTAATGTATGAATGTGAAATACTACTATTAAAAAAGATAATTATTTTGTGCTAATTTGTGAAAATGGAATACTATTTTAACAGTCTTATATTGGCTGCATTAGTGATACACATTTGCAATCAAAACACTTTTAAAACTGTAAATTTCCAATAAACACCATTTTCTCAAATGATGACAAAAAAAAAAATCATATTTAAATAATTTCAGTTATTCAATTCCTTACTAATATTTTTAATCTAATTTTAGTATTGTATGAAATCATATATTAACTTACATTTAAAGTAATTATTTAGTAAAAATACACATTCTTTTTAGTTTCTACAAAAAGTTCTGTTTTAAAATGATTTGATAAGTTTACTTTTTTTGCTCTCCAGATATTTTTGTTTTTATTTATTATAAATTAATTCAAAATATTTAAAAAAATGAATGGGGGATAAATCAAAATTTCAATAAAAAAAAAAAGACTTTTTCTTCTTCTTTTTTAAGACATTTGGTATACCATCTTTTGTCTGTCCTATTTTAAAAATCATTTTCACTTATATTAAGATTAAATATTTTATTAAATGCACAACCACAATATATTAGATACCACACAGAAAATTGTTGTATTTTACATCAAATGAATAACTCTTGCAAACAATTCGAATATTCACAATCTAACACTATATCACATGGATTTCAGTTAAAAATAGAGATTACCTAGACATATGAATATAAATATCATGAATAAGCATGTCATTTTTTGTCTGAATCTTATATTTTTAACAGGTTTCTTTTAGAGAAAAATCCATACTTTATCAATACCTTATCACAGTATTTTTATAGGCATTGTAACCAATAATTTTTCTAAAAAAGAAATCAATCATATAGGAAGATAAAAATGTATGCATATCTAAAACAGAATAAGTCCCACTATTAAATTTTAAGATTTAAAATATAATAGCAAAGTGAAGGTATCTTTTCTAATAACGAAAATTAAAAATTTAAATTACTTAAATAGTTTATAAAAAAATACATTTAATCAATAATATATAATAATTCTCAACAAAAAGTGGACAATAATAAAAATAAATTTGTGATATTTTTTTTCTTTCTTTCATAAAAAATTAGAAGGAATGCCAATAATGCTAAGTGAATATGCTTAATACCTCATCATAGCATAAAAATATGACAATTAGCTACTGTCACACTTTTTATGATATAAATAATGTATAATTAATAATAAGATAATAGTCATGTGGGATATAAGAAAATAATTTTAAATACAAATGAATAAAATTTTTAAAAAATAAGCTACACAAATAGAATATATATTTACAATATAATATTTTTAGTCTTAAAGAATATAAATACAACTTTCCTGTATCAAGTTAGCTTAAGGTAAGAAAAGTTGAGTTTCTTGACTTGACTTGTCCAGGTGTTTTAGGATTTATGCTCATGTAACTTGAGTTTCTTAATGTCTTATTTGTGTTCCATCAAAATTATTTCTTTTAATTTAAATAATTCATTTTGCAGAGAAAAATATCTAAAAATATATATTGATAAAATAATCTAAAATGATAATTTTTTTCTCATACAATTAAATATCTCACAACCTATAAATTCACAACATACATATCACTTTTTTTTGTTGCTACAATTGCCACTTATTGATTGTTACTGAGCATTTTGTAATCCATCCACCAGGAAGAAGCTGCCAGTTCTATGTTCCAGTTGACAGACTTTAGTGCATTCTCACACTGTAACCTAGATGCAATACCAAGGCGACATAACTGCATTAATTGTAGATTTTTTACAGTAGCTTCAACATTACCACCATGTTCCTGATATGCAGCCTGACATTCATCTATAGTTACACCAGATACTTGTGCCTGGATGAACATAAGTTGGGGTTTATGGTTGGCTGAGTTAGAAGCAGATGCAGGTGTAGAGCTGGGAAACAGATTGAAAGGTACATTGTTTGGTGAAAGATTATTTTTAGATGAGACTGGATTGTTTATGACAAATGGTTTTACCTCAGCCATATTAGGTGGCAAATTTGGAACAGGGGGTGGGATTGGACTAATTGAAGATGATTTTACATCCCGTGGAAAACTTTTCCCACTTGAATCAGACCATCTATTATTTCTCTTAGCATGAGATTGTGGCGGTTGCAGCAAAGGTATTTTAACAATCGGTTTTGTATCAATGTCTTTGGAAAAATTTGAGTTCATCTCTTTCATACCTAAATTCTTCTTTAACTCTTCAAGCATTTTGTTTCTATCACAGGTAGTAGCTGTTTGGCATTTGTTGATCGGGAATTTGTTTTGAGTTTGTGATTGGAAAGATAGAGCCCCAAAACTATCAAATAAATCATCAAAAGCTGAGGTATTAATTGGTGAACGATTAGCACTAGTGTTTGATTGGTAAATATTTCTATAGGAAGGACTTGGATCTGCATGCAAGGCTGGACAACTTCCCATTCGGGTAAGTTGACTTGATGGAGGTGGAGCCAACATGTAGTTTCCAACAGTTTCAGCAACAGGGGAGTAATAATTAGAAGTTCTAGGATTTTCTTGTGTTTGAGTTTCTATATTAGGCACAACTGAATAATATCGATCATTGGACTGAGTCACTTCTAAAGGTGGTACATTATAGTAACGGTCATGAGTAATGTTACTATGGGAAGAATATGTCGAAGACGTATCATAATCAGGAGAAGCTTTTCTTTCAGTGCAGCAGAGACCAGGGAATGAACTCGGTGTCGTCAAATCAACTAATGACGAGGAAACATGCAGTGGCATCGTTATTGGCTTTTGATTAGGGAGTAAAGAGGGTGATATAGGAGGTGGGGATGAAACAGCAATTTCATTAGTAAAATCAATCAAAATTCCTTCTTTGACTTCCTTTTGATTTAACACTTTTAAAGCGCCGCTGGGAAAGTGATTTGCTATCTCCATTTTGCTCATTCTCCAGCTTATTGTACCTAAACTGTTTGGTAAGGCTTTTCTTAGAACTGGAATCATCAGCTGGTATAGCTTCTACAAAGAAAATATTTTCAATGTCCAGTTAAACATTAGATAATTTATAAAGTAAGTAAAAATAAAAATATTCTTAAAATTTAATTTTTCAAAACACATAAAAATATTTTAATACAAATCATATTAAATTTTTTAAAAACATATCTGAAGTTTAAATTTCTTTTTCTTGAAATCTTATTCCCATACATTTTCGAACAATTTAATAATTATTTATTTGAATAATTTTACTTTTTTTCTATAACTAGTTAACAGATATAAAGTGGTTCTAATCATTAAACATTTCTGAATAATTTCATTAACAATAACATAGGAGGTTAAAGGAATAGTTATGTTGAAGTACACAGTTGAAATTTAGTATACTTACTGGTATTTCTATCTCGTAATTTAGGTGCAGGAGGAGGATCTTCTTTTAAACCTAATAAATCAAGAGGTTCCATAGATTTTGTAGATAAACTCTGTAACAAAAATAATTAGTCACATTTTATTAAATGCATTTAAAAGGATTGCTGAAATAATGTTTTGATTTTTATACAATATAAAAAAATTGCTAACACAAAAATTTCCTTTTTTGAATCTCAATTAGGTCAACTGTAATTAGATAAATCTGATATACATTACATTTTGTGAGGTGAATTAAAGAAACTTCAGTATTTATTTTAAGACTCCTTCACTTTCATTAAACAAAGATATGTGGACTCATATTTTTATTAACAAATTTATCTTGCTGATAAAATTGTTTTTATTTATGTACATCTGTAAAGCTTTTACAGCAATAGCCAAAAATTTGTATAATTTTTTTCTTATTAAGTATTAAGGCCTCCCTTAGGCTATAAATTCCATAACAACTTTAAAGAGATACATAGTTTTACTATTTGAAATAATCTAATACATTTTAAAGATACTGAGATAAAAATAGGTAAAAGATTGGGAAAAAAAAAAAAAAAAAAAAAAAATTCCCTTACTATTTGTTATAACTATTAACTAATCTCTTTTTATTTTGCTAAATCTTTGCTGTTTTATAATTGGAAATTTTTTTGCATACTTCCTTTTTAAACTAATTTTTTATTAAAATACAAATTCTTTAAAAAGGAAGAAATATTGTGCCAGACTTACTCATCAATATGGCCAGGATTTCCCCAAGATCTTCCAGCAATGTCTCCATGACCAGTATGAATAAAACTATTGCGTAATGGTTTACTTATATCATCACTGGTTAATTGTTTCTGCCTATCAGCAATAAGGCGAGGAAATATTCCAATTTGAAAAGTCCTTTGATTTTGACCTTTCCACCAATAAAATTCTTGTCTGTTTCAAAAGAAATGTAGACAAGTTAAAAAGAATGATTACAAATATTAAAAACAAACAAATAAATAAATGCAGCAATAACAATTCCAAGGTAACTTGGCTAGAAAACTAATATTCCATAAATACAATCAGCTTTATTTTATTAACAATTTAATATTACCAGAGTTTACTTACCGACCCTCAATAACTTCTATCACATCACCAACTTCAATTTTAAGTTTATCTGGTTCATCAAATGCTTGAGCACTGGTCAACTTTAAAGGGCGAGCCTTTGAAAGATTTATAAATAATTATTTTATTTTTCTTTACACATAAATACAACATTTGTTTCTAAAGTAATAATAATAAAAAAATGTAATAATAATAAAAATTACTTTAAAATTAAAAAAAAATTGTTAAAATACATAGAAAATGCATATTAATAATTTACACATAATTTTTACAAGTTAATAATAGTACAATTATGAAAGGTGGGTTTTAATGCAGTTATTAACATTACAATCTTCACAGTTTAATACTTGTAAAAATATGCAATACCTCACAAAGAAAATCTTGGAGAGCAAGGAAGGTTGGCCTATCGCTAGGTTTATGAGCCCAACACTGTAGCATTAGTTGATAGATATCTGTTGGACAAGCTTCGGGTCTACGTAATCTTTCACCTTCTTGATCAATTTTTGCAAGATCTATTTTAATAAATTCTGTTTAAACAAGGTTATTCATCTACATGCAAAAATTTTGATTTAAAAAAATATTACATTGATATAAAGCAAGTACACCATAAAATATGAAAATTTTATTTACTAGCTCAAGTATTTCTCTTAGATTATTTAACTTAATTAATTTAAAATATTTTAAACACATATCAATAACATACAGATTTTATGAAAGTTTTAGATATATTTCAAAAGATAAAAAATATTAAAAATATCTCTTACCTGTGCCCCAGAATAAGCAGCCCATGGCTCTTCACCAAAAGTAAACATTTCCCATAGTGTAACTCCAAACATCCATGTATCACTCGCATGTGAAAATTGTCTAGATTTTAAGCTCTCTGGAGCACACCTATTGTAAATTAATAATTGAAAATTTTGCTTAAATTTTCAGTAATAAGTTAACATTAATTATTACTGAGTAATAACTTAAATGTTAAGGTTCCCAACTTAATTTATAAGTTTTTCGAACAAATGGTGCAATTAATATTGTTACCGGATAAATCAAACTTCATGTCAGATAATTATCATTAGGCTATGATGTTTACTATGCATTATTTCAGTGAAGTTAGTACAAAATAATTTTTTTAGCTTTAAATATATTAAATGGTCTACCGAAAAAAAAAAAAGATATTTGAAGGAAGTTTTACTTTTCTATTTTATTGAAAGAAGATGTAACTGAAGTGCATCAAATTTTTTTATGAAAGCTTACAGGGAACATGTATTAACTAAAAGAACTTGTCAAAAATGGTTTAAAGACAATAATTTTGATAAAAAATACCAAGTGTGCCCTGGTTAGCTGAAGTCATTATTGACTGCAATCGATGCATTTGAACCAAACTTAAAAAAATTGGGAGGAAAAGAAACCAAATATGAGGAAAGACATGATAATGCTCCAACATATATTAAGAAATAAATCAAGAACTAGTTGGAAATATTTCAGTAAGAAATTCTACTCCAGGGAGTTCTCTTTCTAATTACTACTTGCTTTCATCTATGACTCATAGTCTATGTGGTGCAGCAGTTAAAAAAACAAATTTTTTTTTTTTTTAGATAGATAGCCTCAAAAGATGAGTCCTTTTTTTCATGAGGAATTAGTCTGCTGCAAATTTAAGGACAGAGGGGATAGTATCTATCGATTGGACAATACTTTAATTCATGTATTAATTTTTTTTATGAAATAAATGCCTTTTTGGCAGGAAATGCTGCATAAATTAAGTTTAATACCTACTACTAACATCATTCTTTTAAAGCTATCATGATAAATTCAGCATCAACTACTGGCAGTAACTCCATTTTTAAAGATTATAATAATTTTTTAAAACTTAATTATAATTAAAAAAATTAAAATTTGAAATTCTTCTAAATTTTTATATTGTACAAGCCAAATTGTTGAGATGAGCAATAGTTTTTGTCCCTTTCACTACAATAAAACTAAGGGTAACTTAACAGAAGATAAGGTAATAGAAACAGTTTCATAAGTTCAAATTTTATTATACAAATTGAAATTTTTAAATTAATACCTATGAAGTGAAGCTCATTCAGTTTATAACACCAAACATTATGATTTTTAAAAAAAATCTTTTATATTAAAACTCACCAAGGAAATGGGACCTTTTTATGTTCAGTCATTACATAACAATCTTCTTGGTTTGGCAAAGCTCGCATTAAACCAAAATCTCCAATTTTCACCTTCATAAAAAATAAATAATAAGTATAACCATTTACAAAATTAAAAAAAAAAAAATCATGCATGTCAATAGTTTGATGTAATTCAACATACCTTTTGCTTTGTGGCCAAAAGCACATTCCTTGCAGCTAGATCTCGATGAATATACTGTTTTGACTCCAGATAGGACATGCCTGCAGCTATCTGAACAGCATAATCAATAAGAAAAGAAACAGGTGTATGATGACATTCTTTGCGCAGGCTATCCCGTAAAGAACCTAAAGGTGCAAGTTCTGTTACCTGTGAAAAAAAAAAAGGAAATGTCTTTTTTAACTATTCAGTGTTGAATAACATAGAAAGTATAATCTGAAAATGTAATAAATAAAGGAGAAAAATAAAGTTAATGAATCATACATTTTCGATATTCCACAAGTTAAATTTGTGTATTAAAGGTAAAATTTATTCTTTTAAAGCAATCTAATTTGACCTTTTGATTTTTAACAATGTAAGTTACAAATGTGGGGCAGAAAAGTTATTTATAGTAAGTGTTGATAGTGAAATATTTAAATTTTTAATAAGATATATTTAATATCTCAACTAATCTTCAATATATTCTCGTTTTGGAAAAACCTCAGATTTTTGTACATCTTGTCATTAGTCAATAAGATGATCTTTGATGCTATATTAGATATAACAGGATCTGATAATACAATATCTACCATATTATTGTTAAAACAGCAACAATAATACAATTAGGAGTTTTGTTTTTGTCCAAATTATTAATACTATATGTCAAATATTTATAAAATTAAAAAGAAATTCTATAAGAAACATTTTTCTATTTTTATAGGAATCTATCATTCAATTTACATGAAAGATCAATGACTCAGGTTTATGCAATAAAAATCTTAACTTTTAGTAAGTACATCCATATAATCGAAACCAAATGAAAACATACACAGTTTAGTTAAATATCACATATTTATTAAAATTAATTTATTTTAATGTGAAATACATAAACAAATATAAAAAATGAAAGATAACGGATGGTATTTAGTACTTGATTTTGAATTCTTTCATAAATTTATAGTCTTATTTGTAATGCAATTGGTATTATTAACAATATCACTATCTTTCGAGTTTAGTCTTCTATCAATATCATTATTGCCTGTTTCATATTTTTGAAGTAAAATTGTGCTCCATATGTGTGAAGTTGTAATGTAATATGTAAAATTGTGCTCCATATCAACAAGGAACTAGAACTTGTACAAATTTTAGTTGCTATATGTTTCCTAATGAAGCTTTAATTTTTTCTTATAATGACTTCCTTCATTAAATATATTTTACCAATCTGTTACTATTTTTAAATTTATTTTGGCACAATAAGACAAAATTTTAAATACATTACAAAAATTACAATTGTGTATCATTAATGGTAAACAAATTTTTTTAAAAAGGGAATTTCCTTTTTCCTGATAGAATGACAATTTTGAAAAAAAAAAAGGAATTAAAAATTGAGTGAAAAATCATGTTATTATTGAAAGTTTATTTTTTTTTTTTAAGGAAATTTGTTATTTTTAAAACAGAAATAGAAGCAAAATCATGTAAAAATGTAAAAATCAGGGAATACATGTACACCAATTATACAGTTGCATAATTTAAAAAAAATGCATACCATCATAAGAGGAGATAAAAGAACAACTCCAAACAAGCGGATGAGGTTTGGATGATTCAGACAGTGCATGGCATTCACTTCTTCAATAAAATCTTTGAAAGCTCCAGGAAGTGACACTGCATCCTCTTTCAAGATCTTGACAGCAACTGGAATCTAAAAATTGGTTATTTCTTTATCCTTCATTAGAAAATGTATTCATAAATAATCTTAAAATAAATAAAAGTAACTCAGATCATGGTTAAATTAAAAGAAATTTTACATACAAGACAAAATTTACGAAAATATATAAAATTTAAAACAGCTGGAAAAATTTGTTATTTATGAATGAAGATTATGAATTATAAATATATCATTATTTAAAATTTAAATTAAAATATATTTAGTGCCAGCGACTTTCAATATAAGTTATAATATTAGTTTTGACTACTGCTACACAGCACACTTTAAAGAAAAAAGTACAACAAATATTTAATATGCAAGAGGTGTGGGGACTTGATTGTAAAAAGTGGAGGGGCTTGATTTGTAAAATGTCTGACTCCCCTAGATCCATCACAGTAGTGGCCTTTCACTTGGAAACTGGACATGATTGTTATGCTAAACATCCAAACAGCTTTGGTTATATATAACAATCCTTTGTGCAACCGGAACTCTGAGATGGTCAAAGATAATTTGCTAAGTTGTTCTTCATTGAATAAAGAAAACTTATACAGCAGATATTGGCTGGAGAGTTGATGCAATTTGCATCCAGCAACTAATTTTCTTTTATCTTTATGTAGTCACAGTTTTGATGTAATTGTTATTGTTTTATTCTGTTTTGCTCATTTGTATTTCATCTTTAAGCTCCAATCTCATGCATCTGTGATGAATGAAAGCCAATTATGTAAAGTCAAGTGCTTTTGCAATAATAAAAAAATATTTAAAATACTAATTCAATTTCTAACAATGTAACTTTTCTACATAGATACATTCTAATTCTATCATCATCACTGATTCATAAGAAAGTTAAAATATTAAACTTACCGTTGTTCCGGACACAGTTGTCCATTCTCCTTTCATAACCACTCCAAATGATCCATCCCCTAATTTGTTGAATAGTTTTAAATCTTTGTCATTAATGAGGCAGGTAAGTGTCCCATTTGGTGGCACAGCAGGACTTACACTTACAGTACTTTCCCCTTTAGCACTTTTCTCTTGCTTTCCAGATGGTAAGATCTAAAATGAAATAAAATTTGAACCTAATTTCAAAATGGAGGGGAGAACACACAAAAATGGTGGGAGAGAACACACAAAAAGGGTATAAGATTGCCAGAAGTGAACATGTTTTTCTGATTTGATTTGAAAACTTTCTAATAACAGATGATTTTAAGCATGTATTTCAAAAGTGTATATATCACACACATTTTCTTAAGCATGATTTCAAATTAAAATATTATATATAATTAATAAAAATGAAAGTTTGAAAATGACTTTGACAAAAATGAAAGTTATTTTACTGATATTCATGTTGTGCTTAAAATTAAAACAATTGCTATTTTCACTATACTTTTCATTAATTGTTTCATTTAAAGTTAAAGAATTAATAATTTATTAAAGAAATAAATGAAAAAATCTCAAAAAAAAGAAAATATCAAATTAATCTACAGAATAAAAAAAAAAAAAAAAATGGGGTATTACTTTATTAAGCAGAGTTTTCTTCCACAGTGCAGCCCTTCGTTTCTTGATTGCATCAAGAAGACGACGTGCAGCAGGTTTTCCCATGCCAATATTTTCCAAGTCATAGGATAGAACATAGTCAAAATGTGCTAGTCGAGTCACTTGGAGTTCATCCCGAATTTTAATATAAAACTGCTCAAGCTGAACTTCTTCCAAAAGCTCATACAACCACTGAGTATCAGTACTATCTAAATTCATTTCACCCTATAAAAGAAGTATTTTTGAATTAGTAGAATTTCTCATCTTAATATTTAAATAAAAATATTTTATTGTCATTAAATCTTTTTTCATTTCAAATGTAAGGGCATTAATAGTTCTAAATGACTGCCTTGTACTTGCTAAGTTTGTTGAACATTTTACAATAATATCCCCTTTTTCATGGACCAATGTTGTTCTTCAGTTCATATACAATCTGAATTACTACTCCCCTCCATTATATTCATTGAATTCTATGGATCCATGTCCAACTAATGATTTTTTCTGCTTTTCCCTGATAATAAAAAAATCAAATGAAAATTCCCTCAAATAAAAAATACAGTAGAACCTCTTTAAGTCAAACCTCAATAAGTCGAAAACCTCCAAAACTTGAAATTTTTTTTTTTTTTTTCCCTTCGAGCCCCAAAACCTCCATTACTCGAAATTTCAACCCTCTATATGTCAAAATAATTAGTCAATCCCTACAAGCCATTTTAGTACATATTCTCCATCCATAACTCGAAAAAAAAAAAAAAAAAAAAAAAAAAAGTGGACCTCTGTATCTCGAACATTAGCAATGTTTGATTTTACAACCTTTACAACTTGATCGTTTGAAACTAATTACCTCTATACCTCGAAGAAAAATAAGTTACCGACTTTAAGGATTTGCCTACAATGCATTTAATTGTTTCTTAAAAAACAATGTATGAGTATACAGTAAATAGAATAACGAATTCTATGAAATATTCTTATTATTGCTATTGATTTCATTTGAACTCTAGCGAAGCAAATCCTTTATTGTCGATTACAAATATATCGGATGCAGTTTGGTTTTACTGCAATACACATCTATTTTAACAACAGTATACGAATAATATTGTTAAAAAATTAGTGCTGTGAAACATAGACTGAAAACTTTGACTCTTGTTGAAAAGTTTGAAGTGCTTTAAGCTGTGAAGAGTCGTCAAAAGAAGAAATATGTCGCTGAACAATTTGGCCTACCAATGAGTACTCTGTCAACAATAATAAAAAATGAATCGGACATCAAGAAAAAAATCGAAAATGGTCAAAGTTTGTTCTGCAAAAGACAACGAATTGCAGAATTTCCGGCTTGGAGGAGAGATTAAATGGTTTAAACAGTGTCGGAACCCCAACATCAGTGGACCACTGCTAAAAGAAAAGCCAAAATGTACTCTAAATCACTGGGACTGGCTAATTTCAGGGCCAGTAACAGATGGTTAGAAAAGTTCAAAAGAAGACATGAACTTGTTTTCAAGAAAGTTTGTGGAGAAAGTGCAAGTGTCAACATTGAAACCTGTGACAAATGGAAAAGCAAATTGCAAGGCTTGTTACATGGTTATGAACCTGAAAATATCTTCAATGCTGACGAAACGGGACTGTTTTTTAAATATCTTCCTGATAAGACTCTAACTTTTAAAAATGATCGATGCCATGGTGGGAAGCATAGCAAGGAACATTTGACTACTTTGCTTGCAGCAAACATATTGAGCACAAAAATACTCTCACCATTAGTCATAGGAAAATTTAAGAAACCTTGTTTTTCAAGATGTAAATCGCTACCTTTGAAATATGAAGCAAATACAAAAGCATGGATGACTTCAGAAATTTTCAAAAACTGGCTCATAAATATAGACAAGAGAATGTCTAAAGAAAAATTTATTATTCATTGATAATGTTACAGCACATAATGATATTCCACAAATGAAAGCAGTTAAAATCCAATATCTGCCTGCCAACACCATATCAAAATTACAGCCTATGGATCAAGGCATCATTAAAAACTTCAAGTCATTATACCGGAAAGAAGTAGTCAGGAACATGCTGGATAATATTGAAGAAAAGAATTTTATTATAGATGTATTGCAAGCCATGAGAATGGCTGACAAAGCTTGGCGAAATGCAACTGTGACTACTATAAAAACTGTTATGCACACTGTGGCTTTCCATTGTCATCAACAGAAGAAGCTGAAGTAGAAGTTTTTTTTTCTGTCCAATCTCCTGCAGAATGGGATACAGTGGTATCTGAAACAGGAATATGAGGACTTTGTTACGTGCAATGACGGAGATATTACTGTTGACAGAGATATTATCTGATGATGAAATTATCGATTCAGTTGCTCAGAAAACTGAAACTTATGATTCAGATGACATAGAAGACTTCAATAATATAACATGCACTCCATGGGTTTCCATCAAAGAGGCAAGAACCGCAATAATTGTTTTAAGAAATTTCATAGAGCAAATATTGCCTAAATTAAAATGGTCAGAAAAAGAATATATTTATTGGTCATAATATTAAAGTAACTACCATATTTATTAGATTAAATAGAATCAACAAAAATATATATAAATAACCAATATTACGTCATTTGCAATTCTAAAATTAAATCAAGTATATGTAACAGATAAAAATACAATTAAAAAAACAAAACACAGTTTAAAATATTCTAAGACATATATTATTGAATTTTAATTTTGCTAATACATAAAAATGCTACAGATTGAAATAAAATAACTTACAGTTTTTAAAATTACTTCAAATATATTATTACAATTAAAAGGTTTTATATTAATCTAAACTTTATATAAATAAATTAAAAACATAGTATTCATTTTAAACAAAATATTCAAATTATCAAAAAACTGATAACAAAGTTCTTTTTTGAAGACAGTTTCATTTCCATATCTAGTATTTTATCATTTTATAGATAAAGAAGATCGATTATGCCTAAATTCATTACTTTTTAAACATATTTCTTAACATCAGAGAAACCTTTTGAATAGCTGACTATTAAATACATAAAATTTTTTAAATCATTAAATAACAGTATATTATGCTGCATAAATCTTGAATTCAACAATTTTAAGTTACATTTCATTTATTGATTGATTACTCAAAAACAAAAGATATTGTCTGTGTTGATTGTAATATATTTTAAAGAAATTTTGCACTAGTCATTTATAAAATTTCTAATGCATATTTACTTTCAGATTTGCTATATTCCAAACATAATTTAGAATGCTGAAAAATAGATTGAAAATATTAATTTAAGTAATTTGTACAGATAGCATGACATGGAAATGCTAAAAAAGAAATATAATCATGGGAGGTGTGGATGGAATTTTAATGACTTTTTTTGTGTAACTAATGGAACAAAACCAGCTTTAACCTTAAAAGAAAAATTACAAAGGATGATGTCAAACTTGACAAACATAAAGGAGAGAAAATTCTTTTTTGATGAGGTGCTGATATTTACTGACATTTTGTCTCAATATTAAGTCTAGGAAAAAATTATAGTATAAAAAACATTAATGTATATATTTTAAAATACTACATTTAAAAATGCAAGCTTTAGCCAACATTTTTTTCTTTATATCTAAGTAATCATAAAATAATAATATTAATAATTTTACAATTAATTTTTAAAAAATATAAAACAGAGCAGAATTCTTCTCCTTCAATTTATTTGTATACATTATTATAAAAATATATTAAATTTCCAATAAATATAATGATAAGCTTTTTCCAGGTATTGAATGCTAGTAAACACTGATGCAATAACAAATGCATTTTAAGATAAAATTTTTTTTTTTAAAAATATATATACAAAATGTCCATATAAATAAGATATCAAATAGAACATGGGCAAAAAGATGCAGATATAATAATGATTAATGAGCATTGAAATAAAAAAAAGAGCAATAGTAAATTTAAAAATACATTAAATGTATAAATATGATTTTATATTTAATTAAATTAAATTTTAAAAACTATATGTAACTTATGTGGAATCATTAAAAACCCCATGGTAAACAAAAGTAAATAAAATGGTCTCTTATGATTAGCTATGAGAACAAATGGCTAAGAGACCATTTTTTCTCCACATTCTTATGTTTGTTTTTATAAGTGGCTAATACAGTTACCAAAAATAATAAATTCATACTAGCAGAAGTTATAATATTAACAAATTAAACTATTTAACAATTCTCATATTGAACTGAATTTTCCTTTAAGAATATCTCTCCCAATAAGGGTTTCCCTCTTACTAAGGGGAATCTCAATTAAAAATGTTGACTAATTATAATAAAAGCCATATGAAAAAAAAATTATGATGATTTCCCCACCCCTTTAATTTATATGTATACATAAATCTAGTTTTTTAAAAAAATAAATTCAAAGAAGAAAAAGTAAATCTGTATAAATCCATATTAGTTTTTAAAATATAACTTTTGATTATGTTTAAAATTGAATTTCATTTAGACAAAATTATAACCCCCATCTCATCATTGCTATATTCATTATGGTTAATAGTAAAAATTTAATTTAACCATCACAGAATTAAAATAAATTTGATCTTCAGTTATGGATTCTTCAAATTTCATAATACAGTAAAAGTATGAATTTCCTATTCCTAAAAAAATTATTTAGAATGGAAATTTTATACATTAGTCCTTTTCGTAATAATATCTAAATTTTTGAAAAATTAAAATAAAATTTTCAAAATAAGCAATACAAATGGAATTATTACCAATTATTTTTCAAAACAATATTAATGAGTTTGATTAACAAATGATATCAATAACATTCCCAAATCTTTTAATTACGAAAAAACTCAAAAACTATTACTTAAAAACTCAAAACATAGTTACTTTTACTATTTAAAAGTAACTATGCATTACACTGTTCGTATGAAATAAAGTCAATAAAACAATTTTCCGGTTTCCGCTCAAATTATTCCTTCGCATAATCAGCATTTTAAAAATAAAACACAAGAGATAGATTTCAAAAAGAAACTAATGGCATCTTATGATGAAATTATCCCATAAATCTTTTTTACCAGTAGTTAGAATATCTTAAAATGAATTAAATACATGCATTAATAACAAAAAAGAAAATTGTATTTCATTTGAAAGTTTATAGGATAAATTCTCACTTATAAAGGATAAATATACTTACTATTAATAAATAACTATATTATAACATTTTATAATTTCTGGTAATTGATTTATCCATATATTTATGAATGTATAATGAATTTTAATGAAGCGAAAACTCATTGACACACTTTTCATCAGCTCATTATTTAATAACAAACAAGGAGGTGGTGGGAAAAGATGACTTTACAGGATACAGTTACAGATGTAACAGTTCAAATTTCAAAGAAATATGCAATAATATTTAATAACTATTTTTTTTTAATCATAAGGAATTTCATAAAATGTAAGATGGCAATAAAAGTGATCAAATTATTGGATATTAAAAATTTTTAATTTATCAATAAAAATAATCGTAATTGTAATCGTACATTGAAGGTAAACAATTTTTGGCGGTTTATTTTGCTTTGACTGCGTAACATAGGTTTCTGTTTTGTTATTTCATCTCACTGAGTGTAGAGATTTAAACTGGGTTAGTAAATATTATGATTTTATAAATTTAACAATATTAATTTGAGTCAAATTAAAGTTTAATGTCGATAAGGTTATAACTTTTAATAATTTAGTGTTGAATAATTTACCATAAGCATTCAGAATTTACTTCTGATGAGTTTTAAAATTATTAATTTATTGTAAGAAATTGATTGGTGATTTTGATATATATTGAAAAAGTCTTATAATTTCTATAAGCTGTTATATTAAATTGAAATTATTTAATATTGAAATGTAGGGAATTATTAATATTTTTTGATAGAGTCTACATTAAGATTGCTTACAATTTTTTAATGAATCTTTAAAACTTTCAAGGAACTTTAAATAATTAAATATGTCAGGTCTTCTACACACCGAAAACTTTGAATGTTTTTCAAAATAATGGAGAAAGATATAGATTAGACAAAATCATTCAATTAATTATTACTTGAGGCATTTGGAAAAAAAGATAGCAAAAATAATCTTCAATAAGAAGTTTTTAAAGTTAATGTTACATTTAAATAAAATAATTACATATTTGTGTTGTATAAGTTGACTATTCATGTTACAGAAATTAAAAATCTGATCTTCATGACAAGTTTTTCAAAATTATCCATATATATTATATGCATAGACTTCTGAAACTAGGACTTCTCTAGTAAACTTGCCAGTATTTTTCTATGCATTGTAAATTACCTCTGACTGGGAAAAACAATTAAAAGTTTTTCTTAATTTATTTAGATCTTGGAAGTGGAGTTTCTCTCCCACATTGATTTATTAAAAAAACATGCTTGAATGGTTAAATAAAGGTCCTTATAGACATTACTCTTTTAGTTATTTATAGAAATCTCTGTCCTAGTATACCTCATTGAACTATATTTTATCCTTAAAATATGTGGGTATTGTTTTGGAGAGAATGGGTCAGTGAAGTCCTGGATCACTTTCAATGTTTCTTATTTATTTATTTTTAAAATTCTTTTCACAAGCTATTCTTATTGATTTATTAAAATTTCTTTCCTGTGTTTTTTTCATAAAATCATTTGAAATTCTATAGTTTTTTTTTTTTCTTAAAATTCTTTCTCTTGTTTCTTCATAAAATCTTTTAGAATTCTATGGTTTTATTTTTTATTTAATCTGTTTTTTCAATTCTGAATGATAACTGATGAACATAATTTATTGCTTGAATATGATTTATTGATTTTGTTTGTTTAAGATCGCTGTTATATATTTTGTTCATACATTAAATTCTAAATGTTATGGGTAGCCTGTATATATCTGTTAGCCAATTAAGTTTTTTAAATATTATTTTGCATTGAATACTCATTAGCAACATTTTCATTCCTTTCTTCTCCTATTATTCAGACGGCAGACCTTTTGTCATTTATTTTTTTAACTAATTTGTTTCAATATTATTAATTTTACACATTTATTTACGAAAAAAAAAAAAAATTTTAGCACTATTTTATCTTTTTATGCCATAAAACATCATCACACAGTTAATTAATGTAGGATATTAAATAAGTTCTGTATAATATTACTTCTTAATGAGTAATTTTCATAAAAAAACATTGCTATTTAATATTACATGTATGTTTAAAAAGTTGTACACAGAACATTTTTAGATAGCCTTTTTAATGAATTAAGTTCAAATTATATAACAATAGATGCATGTTTTTGTTATAAGATTTGTTTTAAAATTATATATTTAATATATTTATAAATAATATAGCAATTTTTATTTCATCATTAATATTATTTTGTTTCCATGTATTTTTCTTTTGTATCGTGAATGAGTTTATAATTTTTTTCTTTAATATTTGTATTCAATGTCATTTGATTCTTTTCTTCATTTATTGCTGTTTATTTGTAGTGTGATATCTAACTGTTTAGGCTTATCATGGAAGCTTTCCTGCAAGGATACAAACCTACAAATAAACCAAAACCATCTGTTTCAAACGGTGATGGAGCATCTACAGCTTCTTCATCTAAGAGAACAAAAAGACCCACACCCTGGGTAGAAAAATAGTATGTTTTCTTATGAAGTATATATGTATAATTTGTTACTTTTATGACTTTCATTGATTGTTTGTGGTTGTGTGTTTGTATTTCCTAAAACCATAAGACTTTGCATTTCAGTTATTGTACTATTATATAGTTAAAGTATATAGTTAGATAGTATATTATATTTTTTTCTCTGAATTTTTTTTTTATCTGGCACATTAGCTAAAAATTACAAAATATTCCCTTTTATTTTTTAATTGAATAAAAATCTTATTTTTATTTTCAAATTGGACTTAATTTTTTACACAAAGAATTTAAAGAAGGAAATGCTGTAGGTCTTTATTTATTTTTTATTCAACTTTTGTGATTTATAATTTTATTTATTTATATTTTTTATTGTTTTTTATTAATAAAAAAAAAAGTTGTGAACATTTGTAAGAAAAAGATTTAAAATTGTTTAAAAAATCTCTTTGAAATTAAATGGTATGTCAAATATTTTTATAGATTTACAATTTAATATTCATTCAAAAAAATTTTTTTAATTATACTCACTTATTATTTTGCCAAAATAAAGTAAACTAAACATTTGCTTTGGTCTTTTTTCTTCATACTTCACAGTGCGTCCGAAGTGTATGAATGAAGTTGTTTATCAAGATGAAGTTGTTGCTGTTTTAAAGAAAAGTTTAGCTAATCCTGATGTAAGTTCTGAGATAGTGTATATTTTTTTTGCTTTGTATATCATTGAAGGAAGTAATCATACTTTTGAAATTCTTTCTAGCTTCCAAATTTACTTTTTTATGGACCCCCTGGAACAGGAAAAACCTCAACTATACTTGCATTATCTAGAGAAATATTTGGGTAAGGATGTGTGTATATAATTTTATATATTTTACGTGCTTAATTTTTGAATTTTCTAATTAGTAATTATTTTAGAATTTATCTTAAAATCATTCCATAGTCATGGGTAAAAAAAAAAAAAAAAAGATTTGTGTTAAAATTCATTTTGAATGTTAATATGGCCAGTATACTTTTATTTTTATAGCACCATTGGTGTTTTTTGAAAGGGTGTTGTCGAAACAACTAATTAGTAGTATTGCCTACCTTATTGACTTTGTTATGCATTGTCTAGCCATGGCTTTATGATAGAGTATCTCATAGCTAAAACTGTAGGGCTTTATAAAAAAGGCAACCTGAAAATATTAACAATTATTACCACTGTTAAATAGCATATAATCAGTATCACTTTAATTAGGATGACCACACTGCCTACCTCTGCCCTGAGCTATGCAATATGGTCATTCAGGCCTGTCGCTTTGCTTGGCATAAAGCAGTATTCTCTAGCTTACTTTTACTAATGTGTAAGATACAGATAACACACATACAAATTAACAGTCTGAAATTCATATTCATACACCAATCATAGATTTTATATGTCCCTTGATTTAAAATTCATTTACCATTTTTAAATGAAAATAAAAATAAATAGTTCTTTATTAACATATTTTTAAAATAAATAGTTCTTATTTCTGTATATGATTCTATAATTATTTTAGTTTCCTTTTTGTAGGGATATGTTTAAATCCAGAATATTGGAACTAAATGCTTCTGATGAACGAGGTATTCAAGTCGTTAGAGAAAAAGTAAAGACTTTTGCACAACAGACTGCTAGTGGTGTTCGTCCTGAGTAAGATTTTCATCTTTTAAAAATTGATTTCAATTTTAAAATTAATACTAGTAATTTTAATAACCTGAATTGTGATGTGTATTTTGTTAAAAAATAGTTCTGCTTCTGTTATTCATATTTTTGTAGGTTCTAACCTGAGATAATACATGCATGCTAATTTGATTGTCATTATAAATTTTACAAATATGTTAATATTTATTCATGCTAATTGTAATTACTTCAATTAGATCCTGAAATGCAGCAGATGCAGATGTATTTAATAGTAGTCAAATAATTTATTATATTTATTCTATATTATGAAAATTCAAATTCAAAATATATGTTAATAAGATTTGCTATACATTTTGCATTTCTCTTTCAAATTTGTTACAGCAATATTTTATGATGAAGTAAAAAGTAAATTTTGTGAAATACTGAATGTGATTTCGGATAAATAGCTAATATGCATATTATAGGTTATCTTATAATAATTCATCATTGACAAGTTTTTTTGTTGAAAGATGGTTATATTACCAAATATTAAATGATGTATTATTATTTAATGATTACTAATTATTCTAATGTTTATAGTAATCACTTCTAACATTTATTTTGTTACAATAAATTTTTAATGAACAAATTCTTGGATTTCTTTTTTTACAGTGGCAAGCCTTGCCCTTCATTTAAGATTGTGATATTAGATGAAGCAGATTCTATGACTAGTGCTGCACAAGTATGTAATTTTTTCTATTTATTTTATGTATTGTTTTTCTATGAATGTCATTTAATTTTAGGGTACTTACGTATTAACGGTACCTTGGCGACAGTTGCGCCAATAAAGGCACACGCGCCAACCGCAGCTACAGATTTGGCAGTTTTAAGTGGCACCAATCTATTCTATTGGTTTGGTAACCTTAGTAGCTGTTAGATTGGCGACACTAAAAACCGCCAAGGTACTGTTAATATGTAAGTACCAATTTTAGTTTTTGTTAATTAATAAAAAACTATTTAAAATTAATTTCAAAATTAATTGTTCTTCATAATTTTATCGAATTACAAATATAACAGTAAATTTTGCATTAACTTCCTGTAAACTAAAACATCAAGTTGAAGTTTCTTCACAAAAGATTGTGTGAAGAAAATGTTAAAAAGGAGATATCAAATGTATTTCACTTGCTGTTTGAATTATGTTTAAGAAAAAGGTAATATTCTTTCTTGCTAACCATGTATTTTAAATAATTCTCGTAACTATTGATCATAATTTATGTTTCAGTCTGCTCTTAGACGAACAATGGAGAAAGCGAGTAAATCTACTCGATTTTGCCTTATTTGCAATTATATTAGTAGGTAAGAATATTTTTTATTAATTTAACCACAAATACATTAATAAGTAAATATGTATTTTTGTTCAGTTATTCTGAAAATTAAATCTAAAAATAACAAGCATATATTTCTTTTTAGGATTATTGATCCATTAACTTCACGTTGCTCAAAATTCAGATTCAAGCCTTTGTCCAAGGATACTTTATGTCAAAGGCTGAACTATATTGCAACTGAAGAAAATGTAAAACTAGAAGACAGTGTAAGGAAATGGTTATTAATAATTGATTTGACTATATTTTAATTAAAATCAGACCACTAATTAGTAAAAAAAAAAAAAAAAAATTGATTTTCCATTTTGATAATTCATAATTTGATATTAAGTGAAATTATTTTCATTTCAATTTTGAAAGTATATTGATAAAAATTATTTAGTTTTCTGGATTTTATAGTAATTAATGATAATGTGGTTTTAAATATTAATATTAATAACTATGACTAAATGTGTTCAATAGTATATTTCAAAAATGAATAATGTTTTCAACATCAGTTTTTGAGTTCCTTACCTTTATTCAAAATTTTAAATGTCATTTTGTACATTCTAGGTAATTGATTCTGTAATTGATTTCTCGGAAGGTGATCTAAGGAAAGCCATTACACTTTTACAGAGTGCTCATAGATTAAAAGGAGATGAAGGCGTTTCTGTCAATGATATTGCAGATATTAGTGGGGTAATATAAATGTCTTATTCATATATAATATTGTATGCTGAATGTTGACAAATGACTTTTATTAAATTTAATTAAATTATGTACACTTATATATGATACAAAATTTTCTAAATTACATCTTTACTTGTTCATTATATAATATCTGTGCATTTTAGTAACTTTTACATAGATTGTTGCAATAAAATTTTAGGAAAATATATAAACACTTTATGCTGATTAAGTTCAAATTGCTTAATATTGTATCCATCTGTCAATACAATTTTCATAATTAAATTACCATATCAAATGTTCTTTTATATTTTTTGAGTGGTCACTTTAGCCACTATTGGAGAAAGGTTTGATTACATGTGTACACTGATGGCTCTGCTACTGGGGCTGATACTAATGCTGGTGCTGGAGTTTACTCTCAACAGGGCCATTGGTGCGAATTGTACAAATTTTGATGGTGAAGTGGCTGCTATTCACATGCATTGACAGAAATCGCTAACAGAAAAGAACAGAACATTATGATGTTTGTCGATTCACAGACCTATTAGAGCTATTTCTTTCTGTTATGCCTTCAATAGTTTTCTTGAATGCAACTTTTGATTGATTCCTTGACAGAAGGCTGACACAATGTTACCCTGCAGTGAATGCCAAGTCACTGTGGGTATTGCGGATAATGAGTTAGCTGATATCCTTGCTGAAGCCGAATCAATCTTCTTCGACCAGATCCCCCTATTAACTACCATAGTATTAAGAGAATTATTACAGCTATGTCTAAGGCCAGATATCGAGAAATTATTTCAAACTTAGCCAGAGGGAAGACTTGGAGTTTCTGAATGGATAACTCCTTTTGATGTGATTTGCCCAGGCATGTAGAGGTAGCCAATTTCAGAACAATAACTGGATATGATTATCTTGGCAAACACCTTCACAGATTTGGACTGGCAGACTCTCTGACTTGTCTGCTTTGCTTGACTAATTTTGACATGAGTGGTAACCACTTGAACTACTGTCCTGGACTAATTGACATAGTAACTGTAAATACTGCAAAATATTTTAATTATTTTATATGTGTGTTTCTGAACTGTATTGAGCTGCCCATCATAGACTGTTGGCTTTCTTGTCTAGGTCTGGCATAGGTTAAAAATAAAAAATAAAAATATTTTTGAGTATGGATATCAAACTGTATTTTATTAAAAATGGATAACATTCCTTTTTAGTATATAATATTACTTTTATGTATATTCTATTTTCTCTTTATTATAAAGAAACAAACAATAAAACTTTTAATAATATATATTATTTAATATAATTTCATTTTTTAAATTTTAAACAGTCTAAAAATATAATAAGTTTTACCTTCTGAAATTTCTTGCAATAATGAATTTGTATAATTTAATTTGAACTCTTTCCTAATTATGTTCATAAATCAGTGTGTTGTTGTATTGATAATTTGTTTATAAAGAAGTTTTATTATATATATATATATATATTGTTGAATTATGTTTTATAGGTTGTCCCTTTAAAGTGGATCAAAGAAATAATAACAGTTTGTGAATCAGATAGCTATGAAAAACTGGAAAATTTGTTAGTGTAAGTATTTAAGGTTAAAATGTTGCAATGAAAACATTATTTTATGTTGTGAATAAACACCATTGAAACTGTTAAATATTTATTTGTTGTGAATGAATTATAACTATATGGTTTATCTATTTTAGAGTTTATTTTAATTTTTATATCTTATCTTAGTGTATTTTAATGAGTTTTAATGCATAAATACAATATTATAAATTATAATCATTTTTTAATTGTATTAATTGTAAATATTTAATTATTATAAATTAATTATGCCTATAAAAACTTTAAATTGTTCAAAGTATTCTATTAAGCAATTTTAAGACATACTAATTATTAGTATATGGACTTCTTAATTGACATTTTTTCTCTCCTTGTAGAATTTAGGTTATGAAGGTTATACAACTGGTCAAGTGATCAATCAACTTCATGATGAAATTGTATTTCATGATTCACTCAATGATAAACAAAAATCAGCTATTTGTGAAAAAATTGCAGTAAGTTTTTGTTCCTTTTTTATCATTAATAGAATTCTTTATTCTTCCTTATCTTCTTTTGAATTTTAAAATTGTATTAAAGTGTTTTATTTTATTAAAGTTAATTAAAAATATATTGAATATATTTTTTTTTTATGTAAAAATGATTGGTTTGTTTTAAAAGTAATTTAAATTTTTAGGTATTCAACAATATTTTATGATTTTTATAATTGATTAATTCCATAATTTTTTTAAATAAAGGTAATCAATTAAAAAGTTCATTACTGTTTATATCTTATAGAAATATAAAAATGTGGTTAGTATAATAAAAAAATTTAAGAAAAACAAACACATACATTATTTGTGTCAACATGTTTATGTAGTTACATGATATTTTTTTTAAGACCTTCATATTTGGTATTTTCTGTTTGATATTGCAGGAGTCTTGCATGCAAATGAGATGATTTTAAATTTACCATTCTATTCCTTTCAGAAATTATTTAATGCCCTTTAACAAAATGTGATGAGTGTATGGAATGAATTATCTTAAAGTATACATTTGCTGCCTCAAAATTTCAAACATTATTTATCATAGGCTTGCATTTTATATGTATAAAGAAATTATATATACTTTTGATATTCACAGTACAAGCAATTTTTTATTCTTATAATATCTTCTCTGTTTTAAAAACAGTACATTATTTTATTACATTATTTGATCAATTATTTTAAAAGGGCAGCGGGCATACTAGTTACCGAGTTCCAATGTGGTTTTAAGAACCACTAAACCTCACATCTTAAATTAATTAAAAATTAGCACAAAATCAGGTTGCTTAAATTAGAGATAAGTTATTTTAAAAAATACTGTCTTAGAAACTATACATTTATTTTTTAATATATTTGAAATTTACTTCTTAAAGACAAAAATTATTTAATCATTCTAATTTAATATGTAATAGTCACTTGCTATATATAGCAAAGTTTCTCAGTAACTAAATACATTCTTGAGATGACGAACATTCGATGATGTTTTAATTATTAAATTATTAATTGTGAATGTTTATAAATATTTAAAGTAACCACCCTTTTTTTTAAAAACAGGTATGTGATAAACGATTGTTAGATGGTGCTGATGAATACTTGCAGTTGATGGATCTGTGTTGTACCATTATGCAACAAATATGCCATTCACCAGAATGAAAGAAAATAAGTTGGTTGATAAAAAATATATTTTTGAAAAAAAAAAAAAACTTTTTACAATTTTCGTGCTGTACAAATGAGTCACTTTTAAAGTGAAAGTTACATTGAACTTTAGTTGCATAAAAGAATGTTTTGTATCAATTTTTAATAAAAAGAAGAAAAAAAAAGTATATATTATTTGTTCTCATTTATTCACTTTTCCTGAATTTCTTCCAAAAAAGAAAATATCTAATTATTTCTCTATCCAGCATTTCATTTTTTTTTAATTAAAAATTTTAATTTTTTTTTGCTAAACATTTTGTATTTCAACTGTTTACTGAGTCAGAGAAGATTATTAATATTGAGCCTTTTTTAAAAATAAACTTAATTACTCTGACAATTTTTGATATGCCCCTGTGAATGGAAAAGTATTCCTAGTTTGTATGAATCAATAACAATAAGTTCTTTGAACTATGCACAATTAATTTCTTTCTTTACTTCTAAGAAATAAAATAATTGAGCAAATTTGCAATATAAATTCTTGAATCATGAAGTGTGAAAACTATATTCAATTTTTTGAATGTATTTTTTACATTTCTGTCTTTAACATAAAATTGCGAATGTCTCTTTTGATCAATCACAGGCAGTCAATGTCTGACGCCAAAAATTCCTATGAATCTTGTAACATTTATCGAATGAGAAGGTTTCAGAAGATGTCATTACTCATTTTACCAATCTTAGCTACAATGCTTTGACAAATTTTGAGTACAATATGCACACCATGACAATAAATGTCCAATTTTATTAATTGGCAGTATTTTAGATATTGTTTTTTGTCTTGTTATTTAATAGAACAAGATATATAAGTTTGATATAATTTGAATACTTAGCAACATGCTTTGTGCTTTTTAATAGTACTTTTTGTATTTTTGGCATGATTAGCAAAATTTGTGATGTTCTCTATATTTGAAATTGATAGGTTTTTATTTGATATTTGAAGATAGATCTTTTTATATTATGTACTTAAATGCTTAAAATTTTTTGTAACTAACTTTTAACTTTTTGTAACTACTTAACAAAATAATACCCAAATGTTTTTATTGGAGAACTGCGAGTTCCCCTGGTGTTGGGCGAGTGTTTGTTCAAATGAAAAATAAAGTTAAAACAACTAATAACATAGTTGTTGAGAGTAGCATCACCCATTATTACCAGATGTTGAAGATATTGAATGGCATCATTCATTAATGCCAGCTTGCCAATCAACACAATTGAACTATGGTGTCTTCTGAGATGTCATTTTTGGAACCTAGTTATTACATAGAAGTGATGAGTTGTTTAATGTAATTTAATTCTGAGTTATTATGCTTACATTGATTGGATGTCAAATTAATATAGTAAATTTTGAATACCACACTGATATTAATGCATTTTGAATATCACACTGATATTAATACATTTTGAATATTGCTGATTCTACATTTTGGCATCCAACGTTGTGCACGACATAGTAACTGAAAATTGAAAGCTGTAAAAGTTTAAATTGAAAATGGAGCTGTCCGCATTAAAAAATCAAAAAGTCTTTTACAGTTTGTGCGAAGTAGTTAGAAGTAGCATTAACGAAATTACAGAGTATTTGATAGTTTCTGTTTTAGAATCAGGATTGAAAGAATTCAAGTTTTAGAAGAATGTCAAATTAAGAAGATTAGGAGTCAGCAGAAAATGACAGTGATCAATTCATTGAACTGAAAGGAAATTGGAAACCTGATGGGCAAGGGGTCTGATGACCAAGAGGCTAGCGCTCGGTACCACAGGTTTCAGGTTCGAGTTCCGACGGGGCCATGGATGTTTGTAGTGGTTCGAATCCACTTTAAACCGTAGGTCCCGGTCTAATAGGATCGTAGGGCGTTGTGGGGGTAGTGTTACTCGCGTCTGTAGCATATCTTCAAGCTACACTTACCTTTGGGTAGTGCTAAATGAGTAACGTCGGTGCAGCCCTTGCTTACAGCATAAAGATTAACTGTTGCTGTATTGCCAGCTGCATTAGAACAACAACAGAAATAAAAAAAATTCAGCGGTGATACAAAGAAATATTTATCCATGCGGAGCTAGTTTTCAAAGATCCATGAAGATTAAAGAATATCTTATGATGACACGTTCCAATACCTCTTGCAAATAGGATTCTAGGTTCGAGAGCTGCAGTGGTAGTAGAAAGTTGCCCAGCCAAAAAGTACCTGAAGACAACAGGTAACAGAAAGATTTGGAAGAGGAGATTTGCTTGTTCAAATGTATGTGCGTGATTTCTTATCCATAGTGATGGGGAATGCATTTTCTGGAAGAAGTATCTTTGTCGTATAATAAATTGGAGGAATAGTGCGATTTCTGGAGAGCCTTGGGAAAACTCAGAAGTACTGAGATTTTTTTAATCCCACTAGTCGAGACCTGTTTGCTGGAAGAAATTCTAATCGCGTGGGAAAGAGACCGGAATTTTTAAATTCAGAATGTGAAGAAGAAAATCTTAAGAATTTGATGAATTTCGTTAAAACAAATAATTTAAAAAAGATTTTTCAATGTCAATTCCTATTTTTTTTCACTCTATTGCAGAAAGTCCTTTATAAATAATTTTCATTCATTTTTTTAAGTTTATCTGGCGCCATCTATTGGTAGATACATGCAACTTAAATCTAAAAAAACTAAAATTAATTAATGAAATTCAATTACTGAATTCATATTTGAAAAAACTGTATTAACATCAAGTGTCATCCACTACAAGTTGAAAAATAATGCATTTCCTTTTGAGTGGATGAATAAAAAGTATTTTATGAACGATTGAAAATTTGAACAAGATATATATAGGGAGAGTGGAGCTAATAGAAGGAATTGAAAAGGAGTTCGAGGTGAGAAATGGTTGTTCTCATTTGTGTGGGGTTTAGTACTAACCCAAATGAGAGAAGAAAATAAAATCAGTGAGAACCATAAGTTAAAATAAAATTAGCAATGGCCTAGATTGAGAAATGTTTCTTGCTTCTTTTGCAATAAGTTTCAACCTGATAGAGATTGTATGAATGCTGGAGACGTTAGAAAGTAAGAAAAAATTTTTACTAGAAAGGATGCATGCTTTTCATTTTTCCGGTTAAGACATAATTCAGGTAAATGTAAAATAAATATTTGCATTAGATGCAGAAAAGTTATCATTAGTTAATGTACGCAAAGCGTGCAGAAGATATTAGTGAGGATAAAACAGATGCCAGTGAAAATAAAAATATGGCAAGTAGCTCGTGACTAACCATGATGTTAATTTCATGACTGTAACAGAACAAGTAAAATATAAAAAAAATTTTGTTAAGCCAATTCCAAATTTTTTTCACTATATTGCGGAAGTTCTTGATAAATAATTTTCATTCTTTTTTAGTTTATTTGGCACCATCTATTGGTAGATATATGCAACTTAAATCTAAAAAATTAATTAATTAATTTGATTAAACTGAATTAATATTTGAAAAACTGTATTAACATCAAGTGTCTTCCACTACAAGTTGAAAAATAATGTATTTGAACTCGAGTGGATGAATAAAAAGTATTTTATGAGCTATTGAAAATTTGAACAAGATACATATAGGGAGAGTGTGAGCTAATAGAAGGAATTGAAAAAAAATATCAGATATACGATCAGTGTTATAATAGATACAGTATCTCGAAATTTTTTTCATCAATAAATCAGTGTTAAGAATCGACATTTGTCACTGATAGATAAACTAAAGATGTCTCGCAACCTCTTTTTTTGGGGGAGGGGGAGGTGTTGAAACTCATGACGTTTATAACTTGCTTTTTAACCAACTTGAATGACTCATACTCGTTCAAGATGAAAGTATTATGAGAGAGGAAAAATCTTGTACTTGACCTAAAGTGATCAGACAGTTAACTATGTATATAAAAGTAAAGAGGAATATACTATTTAAAAGAAAGTTAAGCGGAATACTATAGTATCTGATCTAGAAACTGACGATTATGGAATCGATCTACTATTTGGAGTTTATATAGCGACACTTTGTTTACTGACAAGTCCATAAAATTAAATTCTTCTGGAATTTATTTTGTCGGGCAGCGATAAATTGTCTGATAAGTGTGATCGTAATGATACTGTTTTGAATGTTAGTTCTTTATATGTTAAGAACTCATCATTTAATGAGCTGTGGGAGCTTGAAAACATTGGGATTGCATACCTAGTGGAGAATAAAAATAAAATTAAGGGGCATTTATGTGGTAGAATTTAAAAATACTGTGAAAATTTTGCCGGACGGTAGATATGAACTTTATAAATTATTTAAAGTAGATATGATTGAGTTGCCTACTATTAAAGAATTGACTTGGAAGTGTTATAAAAAATATGCGAACGTAATCAGCTGAGTGAGTTTCTCGATGATTAAGGAATGGGATAAACTAGAAACAGAAAGAACCGAAAGTAATTCTTGTATTGTTTTGTCTTGTATCGGGACTTCGAGATTTATGCTTGGTGATGTTGATTGAGAGTAATAATGAGGCATTTTTTCTGGCACATAGACCTTCTTGAAAATCGATAGTATCACTACCAAAATAAGGTCAATTTTTGATGCATCGGCCCACGAATACGAAAAGAGTTACTTGAATGAATTGTATAAACTCCAAATTTAATTGAACGCATTCTAAACATCATCGATAAGTTTCGAAGTTATCCAAGAGGATCATTCGTGGATATTGAAAAGACATTCCTTTAGTTATAGTCCTAATACTGAGTTTTTTTCTTTTTTTTTTTGAGATTGTTTTATTCTTTGAAAAACGAAGAAATTGTTTGTAAACACTGTAGAGGGATTTTCAGTGTCTCACCGAGTCTTTTTTGCTAGCTGCTGCATTTTCACACTTGCTCGAATATGTGCCTACAGAGGATTCAGAAATAGCCTATAGATTAAAACTTTCGTTCTGTGTTGACAATTGTGTTTTGAGAATCTCCAATGTTAAACAGCAAGAAAAGTTTATTTTAAAAACTAGAGAAATTTTATTGCGAGGTGGTTTTAATACGCGAAATTGGGAAAGTAATGTTGAATGTAGATAAACTTAAATGTACAGGGTTCCGGCAATTTTATGGGATCTAAATGGAATTGTTTTAAGGTGTAATGTTTGTAAAGATGATTTTAATACTAGATTAACGAGACTTTGGATTTTGACGGATTTTGGACTTCATGAGTAAAATAATAAAAATCATTCATTTTATTCTTTTCCAATTTATGCTGACAATTAATAGTAAATGTTTATTTATGCAATCATAATATATTTAATTAACTTGTATTAAGTCTGTTATATTGTAACTGTTCTTAAATTAAATCAACCTTTTTTCTAAGAAAATACCTGGTTTTCTGTATCCGTAAATTTGACGGGTGACCGTAAATATGGATATACAAAAAAGTTTATAAACAAAAAGCTTTATGTTGGTAACTGTGTAGAAAATTTTTGATCCACTTGGGATTCCATCTTTTGAACAACTTTGTCATCAAATTCTATTGCAGAAAACATGGAATGTATTATTATCTTGTGATTCCCCTTTGCCTGATGATGTTTTAAAACCACTTCTAAAATTGTGGGGAAATTGATAAATTTAAAGATGCAGTAATTAATCGTTATGCTGAAATTAACGATTCTACGGAGATGCATACTTTTGTTGATACTTTCGAGGAAGCTTATGTTGCAAGCGTATTTTTTAGAACAGTGTAAAAGTTCAACTTCATATGGTGTAAAAGTTCAACTTATTAGAGTTAAAACGAGAGCTGCATCTCTAAAGCAATTATTTCCAGATTGGAATTGGTTAAATGTTGTTTTGGTGCTAGCTTAGCCGAATTCAGTTTGAGATCCACTTGATATTTCCATGTATGAAATGACTATTTGGAGTGATTTTATGGAGGTTTTATACTGGATCAAGCATAGTGGTGCATGACCAATTTTCGTGATGAACAGGGTTAAAGAAATAAATCTTGTGTAAACTTCCTTTTGGCGCCATTCACCGTGAAAGAACAACCATATAGACTTGTTTTCAAGAGGGATATCCCCCAGTAGAATGACTGAATCCCTTTGTTGGGAAGGTACCATCGTGGTAAGCACAGTCATCTGACAAATGATCTGCAAAGGATTTAAATTGTCTAAGTCCTGACAAAGATCTAGAAAAAAAAAATATTAAACTTTGTAATCTCAATTCCCCGAAGAATATCTACAGCAGGTGCTCCATTATTAATATTATTTTTTTAACTATTCAAATCTAATTAAGTTAGTTTCTTGGATTTTTCGATTTATTAGTAATTCGCAAAGGACAGAGATCGTAGAAAAGAAGATGAATTATTTGTACAAGATATAGAAAATATAAAAAATAAAAAAAAAAAAGTACAAAAAATGTATACTACATCTGTACTCTTTTAGAGATGAGAAGGTTATCTAAGTGTTAAAACCAGAATAATGGAACAAACTGATACCGCATTTTTCAAATAATCTATTCTTCTTCATGATAAATATGTCTTTACAAAAAGATGGAACATTTTCACATGAAAAATTGAAATGCTGGAGTTAAACCCTTCTTAGTATTTCCGCGAAAGAAATTTTGGATAGTGAGATGAAGACGAATTGTTCGACAGGTAGTGAGAAAATGTGTTTATTGCTAATACTACAAGAATAAATTCTGTAATGCTGATTATGTAATTTTTCCTCGTGGTCTGTTAAGGATGCAGCTGTCTTCGAAGTAGTAAACATTGATTTGACAAGACCTCCATTAATCAAACGGGAAGATAAAGTATGGATTGCGTTGTACACGTGATTGTGTTGTACATGTGAATAGAGCCGTACACTCGAAATGATTGGTTCTTTTTCAACAGATTCTTTTCTTTCGTTTTCAAGACATTTCATTGCAAAAAAAGAAAGACCTCGTAAAATCTATTCGGATAGTGGAACTAACTTCAGGATTGTTAATAATATTTTTTCTGCTAATGATTATAATAAAGTAACTGGGTTTTCAAAAGTACAGCAAATCATCTGGAAACTGAATCCTTCCTCAACTGGTAGATTAAAAAATGATTAGAACGACCAAAGAATTAAGATGCACTCTAGAAAGAGCCGTTTTGACTTTGGAGGAATTACAAACCATTATATGTGATTGTAAAACGATCATAAATTCATGCCCTCTGACTTATTTGTCACTCAAACGATTTGGTGACTTGCTACCACTAACATCAGCCATGTTTGTAATTGAAAACTCTAGTTCAAATGATCCTGATATTGATTCTCGATGATAACAATTGTCGCAGACGGTTTAGATACAGAAAAAAAAAGCTTTTTGAGGATTACGGCTTCTATTCCGTATCGAATATCTTGGACATCTTATACGAAAGCATCCTCAAGATTCCAATCCCTAAATTGAAACTGAGTGATATTGTAATATTTGGAGAGGTTATGTACAGAAACGCTTAAAATGGTCTCTAGCAAGAATAGCTCAACGGATTCCGTGGAGAGATGAAAAAATTAGAATCGCAAATTAAAAACATAAAACGGTGTTTTAACCTGGGCCATCCAATGAGTTTTTCTGTTGGAATTACAAGCTAATAATAAGTCTGATTCTCCTATTCAGATGGCGGCCTGATGACCAACTGGCTAGCGCTCTGGCCGTTAATACCACAGGCTTCAGATTCGAATCCTGGCGATGTCATGGATGTTTGTTGGTGGTTCGAATCCACGTTAAATTGTAGGTCCCGGTCTATTTAGCATAAAGTGTGCACAAGATGACCGTAGAGCGACAAACCAAACCTATTCAGATGGAAGAAAACAAAAAAAATTTCAGTTGAAAATTTAGACGTTCCATATACCTATCGGAGTACTTTTTTGTTCTAATGCAGCTGGCAAACACTTAGACAATTGTAATTGATACCTTTAAGGCGAGCACTGCACAGACCTTACTCACTTAGCACTGCCCAGGAGGTGCGTGTAGCTTGAGGATAAATTACGGACGCGGAGAAACAATACTATCCGCAACGCTCTACGATCCTGTTAGACCGGGACCTCAGCACTCCGAACAACTACAAACATCCTTGGCGCCCCCGGGACTCGAACCCGAAACCTGTGGTACCGAGTGCCAGAGCGGTAGCCACACGGCCCAGGCCCCTATCGGAGTAGTTAACCTTTGATTCTCCAGATGCGGATCAAGTCCTTGAAAAGATCAAGGTGAATTGAACTGAATGTCTCAACCTGGCCGAGTAATAAAGTCATATCCAAACTGTACTGAGCGTTTTGAGTAGCTATCCAGCAACTCAAGGGAGGATGTTGGAGATTGAGTGTCAATACTGTTACTATTTTTATTTTTGTTCTAATGCAGCTGACAAACACTTAGACAGCTTGGTCTAAAGGCAAGCGCTGCACAGACGTACTTCACTTAGCACTACCCAGGAGGTGCGTGTAGCTTGAAGATAAATTACGGACGCGAAGTAGTAACAATACCTCCGCAACGCTCTACGATCCTATTAGACCGGGACCTACGGTTTAAAGAGGGATTCCGAACCACTACAAACATCCATGGCACCGCCGGGACCGAACCAGAAACCTATGGTACCGACCTCCAGAGCGGTAGCCACTGGCCATTCAGGCCCTATCGGAGTAATGCTAACCTTTGATTCTTCCAGATGTGGATCAAGTCCTTGAAAAGATCAAGGTGAATCGAATTTGAATGTCTCGATTTGGTCGAGTGATAAAGCTGCCTGGCAAATCCAAACTGGACTGAGCGTTTTGAGTAGCTATCCAGCAACTCAAGGGAGGATGTTGAGATTGAGCGGCATTACCTGTTACTACCAGATGGTAGAGATATTGATTGGCATTATCCATTACTGTCAGCCATCCATCCAATAAACACACTTCAGCTATGTTATTGTCGGTGATGCCATTTTCGGAACTTGATTATTACGGAGAAATGAGGAGTTGTTTAGTGTTTTATTGAAACTTGAAATGTTTTGTTTTCATTTAATTCTGACAGTTATTATGCTTACATAGATTGATATAGTACATTTTGAATACTCCATTCATTCCAGTACATCTTGAATACTGCTGATTCAACAATATTACGTATGCTTACTCAAATTCTATTCTGTTGTTTATTTATTTTTTCAATCAATCGATTGTACGGAGTTTACTAATCTTTTTTATTCATCAATACTGGTGAATAACTCTGAAACATCCGGATTACATCAAAATAAGTGGTAAATAAAATTGTAATGGGCAATTATTTGTACACTATATTATAAAGGGTACATCCACCAAAGGGTGCTTTTATTATTTGTGTGAGTGAATTTTGTTAAGATAATTATTTAAAATCTTCTTTAACTATTTCCATCTTTTTAGTTCATTAATTTTTTAAACATTTAAAAATAATCGTATTTAATTAAAAACTTTTCATTAAAAATCGCATAATCATTAATGATGTCTTGCATTTGAAGACTGAATTTTGAGGTTTGGAAGTTTGCACTAATAATTTCGTGTAATAAAAGTTTTAATAAACTATGAATTGAAATATAAAATATAAAAAAAAAAAAATAATCAATCGAATATCAAATTGGGAAATGTAATAATAATCATTCTGAAAAACAACTTTTATGATACAGCAAATGTTTTGCTGTAAAAGACAAATGTACCACATGAAAATTTATTGAAAATGATGTCTTTGAGAGTAATGATCAATAACAAAGTTCTACAAATTACTTGCAATGATTTATGAAATTCAATTTAAAAATTATTTTTTAATATATTTTATCCTTGCCTATTCTCAACATGAGTGTATCTTTTTACTGCTTGTATTTATTGTTTCGTCTTGTTTACATAACCTACTGTATTGGGGCCTGAATGGTCATGGCTAGCGCTCTGGCGCTCGGTACCACAGGTTTCGGGTTCGAGTCCTGGCGGTGCCATGGATGTTTGTAGTGGTTCGGAATCCACTTTTTAAGCAGCAGGTCCTGGTCTCGTATGACTGTAAGAGCGTCACGGAGCAAAAAGTCAGACTTCTACCTACGGGGTGCTCCATCACAACAGAAGCTGCCCCATTTCCCCTCCATCTATGAGTATATCACTTTGTGTACAATGGGATGTGTCGTTTTTTAGAATAGACAAAAAAAGAAAAAGAAAACAGGCCGAAGGACTTGAGGCCGAACATTATGATCCAGAAACTGGTTAAACAAACCTACTGTATTGCAGGACATTGAGGATTATCACAAACCTACTTTAAAATGATATACGATTAACACCTATTTATCCATAGCATAACAAAGCTCTGTTGCAGCCAGTAATTGAATTTCTTCGGTTTTTTTTTTACTTTCTCGGCAACAAAATAATACATAGAAACAGTTTTATTCCTCTAATAAACTTTGTTTTGTCTTATAGAAGGCCAAAATGAAATATTTTTAACTGAGGATTTAAACTTCTATCAATTAGCTGTTTGAATATTATAGAAATTTAGCTGAAATTGCCAGAAATAAACAATTTTATTTTTTAAAAATGTTAGATATGGATTCGTTCAAGCCAGACTTAATTTCTATCAACAAATTGCTTAAACGTTATTGCAATTAAAAAATTAAGAATCTTTTTTCATTTGTTTTGTTAGAAATACATATTCATTTGAAAACTTCTTTATAGGGAGGGGTTGGATTAATAATTTTAAGTTTAGTAATTTTATCAAGTTTTCTTGCTTAAAACCTTATTTCATTATACTGATATATCTTGAATAATTGAGGTTATAGATATTTTTTTATTTTTAATTAAGAATTTCATACATAGCGGTATCTCGAAATACGTTCTTAATTATTTAACAGGCGGACTGAAAAGTTCATAGGCTGACACATAGATGGCGTTACTACTAGTATTAAAACCATATGAATTTTAGTTAGCCCTAACCTTCAAAAGACACGTGTATAAATTTGACAGCTGCTGTGCACTATTATGTGAGTTATAGCATTTTTAGTGTTCATCACGTGCAGTCCACTCGGCTAACTGTCGATTGGACTCCGGTGTGAAATGATGATGGGAGCCATGTTTCATCCATTGTCACATATCGACGCAAAAAATCGGGTTTATTACGATTGAACAGCTCCAAACACTGCTTAGAATCATCAATTCGTTGTTGTTTTGGGTCGATTGTGAGCTCGCGCGGCACCCACTTTGAACAGAGCTTTCGCATATCCAAATATTCATTCACGATATGTCCAACACGTTCCTTTGATATCTTTAGGGTCTCAGCTATCTCAATCAACTTCACTTTACGGTTATCAGACTTTTTGATGTTTTCGCCGGTAACAGCCTCTTTGGGGCGTCCACTGCGTGCATCGTCCTCGGTGCTCATTCCGCCTTGTTTAAATTTAGTAAACCACTTCTCTACGGTTGATTTTCCTGGTGCAAAGTCCGAATAATGTTGATCAAGACAAAGCCGTGGCTTCAATAGTATTTTTTTTCGCCAAAAAGCAATGCTTTATTAACACACGAAATTCCTTTTTATCCATTTTTCAAACTAACAAAAAGTTGCTTCACTAAAAATGCTATGACTCACATACTAATAGTGCAACAGCTGTCAAATTTATACACGTGTCTTTTTGAAGATTAGGGGCTAACTAAAAATGATATGGATTTAATACTAGTAGCGCCATCTATGTGCTAGCGTACGCACTTTTCAGCCCACCTGTTGCAGATTCTGGATTAAAGCGAAACAATTTTTTCTAATAAAAAATAAACAGAAAACGATTAATCCGTTTCCATTAAAAAAATTGTTATTGGCATTATACAATGATGGCATTGTATAAAGTTATTTAAAAAAAAGTTTAATACTAAATTCATCATCATGATTGGCGCAACAGCCCAGTGTCGGTCAAGGCATTTACCTACTGGTATATTTCGGGACGAGATATGTTCTTTTACGGAGTAGGGTTGTTAGCTCTAAGCTTAATACTAAATTACATATACATAAAATAAGTTGCATAAAATACGCACATAAATTTAACATTTACTACTATGCCCAAAAAGGAAGACCAGTAATTTTTTTTTTTCTAAAACTCTTTATTTATTCTTCCAAATTTTTTTCATCTTCAAAGTAATCCCCTCCGACACAATGCACTTATGTCAACTTTTTTTCAATCCTCAATGCATGCTAAAAGTCATCGGCAAGGATGGCCTTCAAAGCGCGCGACAATTCACGTTGAATCTCTTCAATGGACTCAAAACGGTGTCCCCTGAGAGGTTCTTTTTGAGTTTAAAGAATAGTCAGAAGTCGCACAGGTGTGAATACGGTGGTTGTGGAACGATATGGATTTCATTTTTGGCGAAAAAGTCACAAAGAATCAATGCAGTGTGAGCTGCCGCATTCAGTATTTTCGGTACCAATCGAGATTTGACGCGTTTGAGGCCCAAAACATCTTTTAAAATGGAATTGACCAATCCTTTTGAAATTCCAACATCACCAGCAAGGTCTCTAATTGTAAATCAACGGTTTGCAAGCACCAAATCTTTAATTTTTTGGACGTGAGCTTCGTCGGTTGAGGTTGATGGTCGACCAGAGGGCTCTTCGTCTTCAACGTGTTCTCTGCCGTCTTTGAACTGTTTATACCACTTGTGAGCATTTCTTTCCGATATAGGAATGCTCACCGAAAGCCTTCTGCAACATTCTATACGTTTCCGCAAACAAAATTTAATGCACGTTCTTTGCTCAATTAATTCGGACATTTAAAAATCATCGGAATCAGTTTTAGCGTCTCACAAAGCACTAATGAATCATTTGGCGTCAAATTTCACACAGATGTCAAGGACAGTGCTAGCACCCTAAAATAGAAAAAAATAATAAAATAAAATTCCATAAGCCCTGGGAAATTTAAATTGTGAATTGGTCTTACTTTTGGACACTGTAGTATACATAAAATAAGTTGCATAAAATACGCACATAAATTTGACATTTATTAACTTTTAGTTTTCTCTTTATTTTGTTTGTCTTTTTTTCTCTCTACTTGGATCTGATTGAAAGATCACCATATTTGACGTTTACCATAAAATCTGTCTGAAGAACTTTACTTCTCCTCTGGCTGTTGTGGAAATGTGACATATGAGAAATGTTTCACGTCTACGATGCATATCAAAGCGGACGTCGCAAAAAGTTTTCTTTTACGTGCTATTCTCGTTGTAATTCTAAGAAAAACATAAATAATTTTGAATTTCAAAATGGAAATTCCTTTTACTTGATACAGTACGGTTGTTACACATAATATTTTTTAAAAAATTAAAGAATATTTTGAAGACTAAATAAATCTCGCAGAAGTTTCATGCATCCAAATTGTCTGCCTCACATTAGCTTTTGATCGTATTCTAAAAGTTTTGGATACAACTTTCTCATTAAATAAAATTGCTTCATTAGAGTATTTAATTGCATTTAATATCGCTTATACGATTAGAATATTCTCGTTCATTAGACTTACCAGAAAAGCATAATTGTTAAAAATTTGCAAATTAGTTATTAGAAAAAAAGTTGTTTTTTAATAAAGAAATGCTTCGTAATGTTTTAGAAATCCAATTGATTTTCTGTCATAAAACATTATAAAAACTTATTATTAAAAACTTATTATTTTATTATTAAAAAATTCTTTTTAAAAATTTTTTATTAAAAATCCTTATATCGTTTTTAATAATCCAATTTCCTTTTCTGTCATAAAACAACATAAAAAAAAAACGACTGTAGAATAAACAAATCAAAATCAGGGGGGGCACAATTTTTTTTTTTTTACCTTTTTATTAAAAAAAAAATCTGTATATTTTGTTTTAGTAATCTAACTGCTTTTTATATCTTAAAAAAAACACTGTAGAATAAACTGTAAATCAAGACGAAATTTTTTTTTTTTTTTTTTACATTTTTTATTAAAAAAAATTATATTGTTATAGTAATCCAACTGCTTATTTATCATATAACAATATTATATAAACACTGTAGAATAAACTGTAAATCAAAATCAGAGATGCACACACACACACACACACACAAATTCTTTTTATATTTTTATTACAAAAATTCTTATATTGTTTTAGTATTCCACTTTTACATCTAATCGCTGTATCTAGAGCTATGCATTCTATCATAAAACAATACCCAAAACACTGTAGAATAAACTGTAAACCAAGACTATGAAGATACGCACGCACACACACACACACACACACACACACTAAAAATTATAGGAATATTAGGATTAAAATTTTGGCAGGATAGTGATAATATTTGGCGTTAAAGCGATAAACTTTGGCTTCAAAGCCTTTTCAGGAATAAACTTTGACGTAATAGCTATTTGGCTGCTAATGTTGGCATAAAAGCACTGTTTGGCTATAAATTTTGGCGAAATAGCATTTTACAATGACACCGAACTTCGGCAGCCATTTTGTCTGTTTACTTGAGATTTGGCAACACAGTAAAGGATTTTGACGTAATATTTTACCGCGCAAACTACCTGGCCCATTCATTTCTATGCTTACTTACCGACTTGGCAACTTGGCGATGTGTTTGGCACAAAGGGTACAGGATCCTAGATTTTAACCAAAAATTATTTTTAATTTTAGATTTTCTATTAAAAAAATCCTTATATTATTTTTAATAATCCAATTGCTTTTTCTATAATAAAACAATATAAAAAAAAGGTTGTAGAATACATTGTAAAACCAAGATCAGAGAGGCAACAAATGAAATGAAGCATGAAATTGATGCAAATTATTACTCGAAAATAAATGCAAATTCAAGGTTGTTGGCTACAAAACTTAGAACAGAATTGCAGCAATAATATGGAGTGGCATTTTTATCCCATACTTAACAGTGGGCTAATTATTTTTTAAAATAATATAATTCCGCATAGAAAGATATTTTTCTTTTTTTTGAGAATTTTGTATTGTTGTTTACCCTTTATGCAACAGACCGTTAAATATTTAAAAATATAATTTCGCAGAGAAATTTTTCAGCATATGATAATATAATAATGGTTAATTTTTTATAACAATAAAAGATTTAATTACCCTTTTTAGAGTGCAATACTTTATTTTTTAAGGACATTTTTATAGTGTAATTAAATAATTTTTACTGTTATGAAAGCTCCTTAAACTGTATTTATAAAGCTGTCACTGACCTTTTTGCTGAAAATTATGTTAAAAAATTTCTTTTAATAATTTGTAGTAATAATTAAAAAAGAACATCTCTTATGAATTTTGATAAGAGGTTATTTAATGAAGAGGAAATTATTCAAAGTTTTTTGTAAAAGCTGTTCACATAAATTTTTTTAGGTTGATTTAAATAAGCAGTTTAATGCACAGACAACTTATGCATTACAAAAAAGTGTCCTTTTCAAATATTAAACAATGCCCTTTTCTGTATATTAATACCTTTTATGGGCATTATGACCAGAAAAAAAAACCCTCAAGATTTTTTAAATCAAATATTGTTGTATTCAAGTACGGAGGTCCAACGTGGGCACCAATTTGTAGTAGATATCGGTTTGTTTGTGCATCTGGAATTGGGTGTGGTCGAATCGAATCACAAGTCCAAGAACACACAGATTTATTTTGACGCGCACAAGGACCACAGTTACAATTAAAAATAAACAATGTTTAACACACAACATGTACATTTAAAGAACAATAGAGATTAGTGGAAGGATTTCACTTCTAGCTCTCAGAATGAGAGATTGTAATTCAACGCCAGTTGCGCCGTGCGTTTCTCGAAGTCAACTAGTGATTTTTTCTGAAATCTGCAAGGGGCGCTCTTACAGTGCGTAAGAGAAAACATGGTTGCGTAGGTGGAATACGATATTAATTTTGTATTAGGACTACAGTTACAATATTAATTTTGATATCAGCAAACATCAAATTTCGTTGCAAAATACTTTACTATTTTCAACTATATTTTTAAAACATATTTGTCAATATAAATAAGTTTTTCGAATGTATGTGGAATATTTTTTTATCACTTTTCATGTTCTTGATCACCTTTCAAGGTTCTTTACTGGTTTATTATAATATTTTAAATTTATTTCACGAGATTTTTATAGATCATAGTTTATATTTCTTTAATGAGCTTTTTCAAACATAATATTTATTTAAATTTCTTTTCAATTGATAATAATCATATAACTAAATAATGTAAAATTATTCCAAAAGATCGTCTGGTGAAAGCAAACGACAGTTTTATTTCAAAGTTGAAATGAGAATTTTCAAGAAAAGAAAATCGTTTGGAATTCTATTGTCTCTTATTTTTTTAATATTGCTCTTATGTGTTTTGTTTTTACATTAAATTCTAAATTTTATGGGTAACCTGTATATCTGTCCAGCCTATTAGAATTTCATAACCTTCCTTCTAACGTTATTTAAACCCGTTGAGTTACATTAAGGGCTTAATTAATAATTAATCTCTGGTGGGATTATATTTATTTACTTGCTGAAATAGTTATTTGAATCTGCTGCTATCTTATTTATCCATGTTGACGTATTTCCCCATGAAAAGTTTGCATTATAAATTTCTTTTCGATGATTTTTTTCATACATAATATTTAAATTTCTTTATGAGCCTTTTTGTATATAATTTTTTTATTTAAATTTTCTTCACTATCTAATAATTATATAAATAAATAATGTAAAATTTTTCCAACAGATCGTCTGGTGAAAGCAAAAGACAATTTTAATTCTAATGAAAATGAGATTTTTCAAGAAAAAGAAAATCGTTTGGAATTGTATTGGCTTATTTTTTAAGATTGTTGTTATGCATTTTGTTCTTACATTAAATTCTAAATTTTATAGGTAACCTATATATAGGCCCAGCCGATTATAC
This sequence comes from Caerostris extrusa, assembly GCA_021605095.1. NCBI lineage: Eukaryota > Metazoa > Arthropoda > Arachnida > Araneae > Araneidae > Caerostris > Caerostris extrusa. Next base: position 42,064 of record BPLR01016181.1, on the reverse strand, counting down.
TTTTTGTAATCGTTCTTCTAACATTTATTTAACCCTTTTGAGCTACATTAAGGGCTTAATTAATAATTAATCTCTGGTGTGATTATATTTATTTACTTGCTGAAATAACTATTTGAACCTGCTGCTGTCTTATGAACCATATTGGCGCATTTCCGTCATGAAGTATTTGCCTTATAAATGTCTTTCGCGATTTTATTTTCAAACATAATATTTTAAATTTCTTTCATGAGCCTTTTTGGTATATAATTTTTATTTAAATTTCCTTTACTATCTAATAATTATATAATTAAATAATGTAAAATTGTCCCGAATGATCGTCTGGTGACAGCAAATACAATTTTATTTCAAACTGAAAAAGGCCTGAATGGCCGAATGACTAGCGCTCTGGCGCTCGGTACCACTCGGTTTCGGGATTGAGTCCCGGCGGTACCATGGTTGTTTGTAGTGGTTCGGAATCCACTTTAAACCGTAGATCCCGGTCTAACAGGATCATAGAGTGTTGCAGGGGTACTATTACTCCCCGTCCGTAGCTTATCTTCAAGCTACACGCACCTCCTGGGTAGTGCTAAGTGTGTAACGTGGGTGCAGCGCTTGCTTTAAGGCATCCAAAACAATTCTCTAAGTGTTTGCCAAAATGCATTAGAACAAAAAAAAAAAAATTCAAAGTGAAAATGATATATTTCAAAGAAAAAAAGTGTTGAATTTGTCTTTTTAAGATTGTTACGTGTTTTTAAAAACGCTAAATTTTTAAATTTTTTTTCGCTAAATTTTATGGTTAATATATCTGCCCAGCCGATCATATTTTTTGTGACCGTCCTTCTAACGTTATTTAATCCTTTTGAGCTACATTAAGGGCTTAATTAATAATTAATCTCTGGCGTGATTATATTTATTTACTTTCCGAAATAGTTATTTGAGCCTGCCGCTGTCTTACAAACCATGTTGATATATTTCCGTCATGAAATGTTTGCCTTATAAATACTTTAATTAAAAGTTTAGGTGCCTACCATGGGAAAATTACATGAGTTTTAATTATTTAATGTCTGAGAATGTACTAAGACTGTATTCTTTAGCAAAGCAAACTCAATGGTATTCTAGACTCTCTTATTTTCTCTTCGTTAGTTGGCTTAAAGATAAATATTTAGTATATTTCTGGTAATGTCGGTTTTATATACCCTTTATTACCCAAATATATGTACGTACTTCTAGAAATACTTCAAGGAAATTAATTACAAGAAAGTCATAGCTACGTTACTGAATTTTTTTGCCGAAAAGAAATAATACTGTACATTTATTTTATTAGCTCTGAATTTATATAATCTGGACACAAGTGAATCCCGTGTATATATTCTCAAAATACTTATTGAATTTAATTTTGACATAAAATTTTTGTTTAGTTTGATTCTTTAAATTTAAATTTTATATATATTTTTATGTTTTTGATATTCCTTATTTTCCGTGTTGGATTGCTATATCCCTTTGTCATTTTTCTTTGCCATGTATACAGGGTGATTATGAGCCAGGGTGAGCCATGTATACAGGGAGTTCCACTTTCAAAATGCTGTAAAAAAGAAACACTCGTCACAAGGAGTTCAAATTTGAACTGAAGATACTTGAAGAAGGGGTAAACGGTATGAGATCAAGAAAAGTTTCACCGATTTTTCCCTTCCAATTTGATATGACGCTGCCGTGGTGGATGGGCTTTCCGCTAACAGTGTCACAACTGTTGAATGACTTGGAAATCATTTTTTCAGACAAAAAAACCGAAACAATCCAGCACATTGAACACTACAGTTGGTTTAATGTGCAAATCATGTCAAATATGTTGCAATTTCGATTCAAAATATCGATGGCAGCCGAATTCACTTTCTTTATGCCCCTTACAGAGCTATCTATAAATATACTATGGAACTTTTTGATGCCATATCGTTTCTCCCTTCAAGTATCTTCAGTTCAAATTTGAACTCATTGTGACGAGTGGTACTTTTTCTTGCTGCATTTTGAAAATGGGACTTTATAATCACCCTGTATTTAGATGTTAATCCGAAAAATTTATTCAAATGATTTTTCTTCATTTTCTTTATTTGAGTGTAGGTGATAATTCTTTTTTAATTTTCAGGCTTATTACTAAACATATAATTTCTATATTCAGTTGGAATTGATATATTTGTTACAGTTTTTAAAATACGGGGAAGTTGTGCCACCACAGTTTCGAACTCACTCTCTCAAAGACAGCATTTGACATCCTTTCACCTATTCCGGCCTAAAGATTTATCACCTTTGTAACAATAGAGAATAGCTCCAAAAGAAGTGCCCGCTACTTTTGAACAACAACATTTTACATATAAAAATATTTATACACTTATTATTTAAAGATTGATATCGAGATTTAAACAAAATGATTCCGCTTTTTTATTAAATTATTCTGCAAGTTGTGAGTTTGATTGTGAGTGATAAATTTCTCGTGGAATAATTTTTTTTTTTGTTAGAAATGATTTTTTTAATGTGTTAAGATAGAAAATCTAATCAGTATAATAAACAAAACGAATTATCTTGAAATATACTAAATTATTGTAGTTTTCTATTTGTCATATCTCTTTATATATTATGTATATAAAGATAAAACTTTAAAATTATAACTAACAATGGTTCAATTTTTATTTCACTGAATGAATTTTTTTATTTGATACGCAATTAAAAAATCATGAAAAAAATTCTTATTAATATTAATTTGACAGAAAATGGGTTTTTTCTAATAAAATCTTGCTTACGAACTTCTAGATTAAAAATATTTCTGGTTTCACCAGCATATTTTTAATATTTATAAAAAATGAATGAAAATACATTGTCATTTTTTAGTTGAGTGCTACATTTTTTTTATTGTAAAATACAGATTTAAAATTAAGTATATAATTCAAGTACTATATAATTCACGTAGTAATCATTTCTTCATTTGTTATATCAGCTATTATACTAACAGACAGTTCTTTCTGTTCTTTAATTCTTTTTACAGAATTGCAACTTCCAATCCAATTGTGCCATCAAACAACTCGGCTTTAAATACAAAACGTATTAAACAACATTTTAACAATAGAATTCATCTGCATTCAGGGATAGAAGTCATATTGATTAGACTTGACTCTATAGTAAAATCAGCAGCAATTCCATGCGCCATGTCGTATTTGCTAGTTTAAAATAAAGGAAGGAAGCTGAAAATATTTTACCTTACGTTGACTAGCAAAGAAAAAGGTTGAAGTGTTTCTTTCTTAACATGTTCTATTTATTTTCTTTTGTCGACATTTAGAATCGAATCTAGAAGATTCCTAACCCCATTCGAATGACAAACACGTCTGGTTGAAAGTGACGAATGTGATAGTTCTTCACTACGAATTCGCACCTAAAGACGATATAAGCCCCTCTAAGCTATTCACATAAATCTTCGCAGAAACTTCTTGTTCGAAGAAAATCGTGTTCTGTTTTAGGATAGAATTCTTAGCAGAAGAATTAATGTTTTGACATGATGGGTGATATTCTTGGTGCAACAATTTAGTTTTCTTTAGATGAGTGGAGAAAAAAAAACCCCAAATAAAATTACAATATATTTGATTTATTTTGATAAGACGATTTTCTTTTCTTCGTTGAAAAAACTTTTTGTAAATATTTGTATGGACGAAAGAAAGTTTAAGTTTGTGCGTTTTCATTCTACTTTTTAAATAAAAATCTTGCAGTGAAAATGTTCATTTTTCAAATTAAGATTCATGACTAGATATAATTTTTTATAAATAATCATATGCCATTAAGAATACGGCATATAATTGCATCATATTAAGTATAATATGTTTTTAAATAAGTTATTCTTAGCGGATGTTTCTTTTTGGACTTTCTTGGTAATAGCTCCATATTTCCATGAAAGTTCTTGTACTATGGAAGAAAATCGTGGCAGTTACCAATTGTCCAGACGAAATGCTCGCATACTCTGTCAGTCAACATCGTTTTGTCCTATTTTGAAAGTAGCGGCTATATTGCACTCCTCTATCAAGAATCGAACCCGCATACCCTCACACACTAATTTGTGGACCTTAAAATTATCCATGTTTACTATGGAATCAGGAAGCATTTAAATTTTTCAATATTTGACAATACTTTTGAAAAATTTCTAACGTTTCTTTCTTTAATGATAAATCAATAAATCAAATTTAAATAAATTTTCTTTGATTTTCATAGAAAATTGCGAGTTTAAGATACCCTTGCTCGAAACAATTAGTGGACATTATGATTCTGGGTAAAAACTACAGATGAGGGAATATTTGGTGACTGATATATGATGTACAGGTGTTGTAAAATATGAGAAAAGAGAAAAAGCGACGAACCAGGAATAATTAAATTTTATTGATGATATTTGTCGGCAAACAAAAAAGGAGCATTTTGGACATATTATAAAAAAAATAAAAAATGTGATTTCTCCGATACAAATGAGTTTCAATAAGGGATATTGTTTCCCCTGACTGAAAGCAATGTTTTATACCTACGAGGCATGGAATCAGTGAAGTTATCAATGAGAGATTGTGCTACTCTCTCCAACTCCTGTAGAAAAGAGCTTTCCAACTGCTGAATTGGTTCTGGGAGTGATAAGAGACTAGCTACCCTTTGCCCTAGAATATCCCAGACATGTTCTATTGGATTCATATATATATTCTATTGAGTTGGAAATGTGCTGGCCAATCTATTCGAAGGATACCATTGTCGAAAAGAAAATTATCTACTAGCTGAGCACGATGTGGGTTGGCGTTATCATCGATGAGAATGAATTCATCCCCAATTGCCGCAGGATAAAGGACCAATAACAGATCTGAGGATTTCATCCTTATATCGTTGAGCCGCTAGTGTTCCATTCTTGATAATGTGAAGGTCCGTGCAGCCATTGATAGAAATATCGACCCAGACCATCACTTCCTCTCTACCAAATCGGACACTTTCATACACAAATGCAGGAGTATTCAGTGTACCAGGTTCGCATCAGATGAGAATTCGGCTATTGCCAGGTTGTACACTAAAAGAGAACTCGCCCGTGAATAGCATGTTGCTCCATATCGTCCCCATCTGAGATGCTCGTGTGCCCACCTTCTGTGGGCAGAATGGTATTCATATATCACATGAAACACATATGTCTGTGAGTTTACAAGCCCCCATAGTGGAATCTGTTTCGATGATGAGATTGAATATGGGGCTTTTTCCTGACAATCCGAGTGGGAAACTCTATTACCGGTATCCCTCTGAAGGTGCAATTGCAAGAAAGTGGAGTTCATAGTGCAGTTTCTTCTGGCGATTAGTGTTAAATTCCGATCCTCATTTTGTGTTGTTGCACGTGTACGACTTTGCCTCGATCTTCGGTGAACATTTCCTGTTTCCCACTCCCAATAACCACTAATAGTCTTGAGCAGTGTATTAAAAGTCCGTACATTTGGAAATTAGTGAACCTAATTCAGAACAATCTTTAAGAAAAGAGTGTTAAAGAACCTTTCCTAGAATGTGACTGGGTTTCACATGTTTTCTTAATGCCCAATTCTATTTCGGATTAAGGAGAAGGCTATCGATTAAAAAAATAGGATAGGAAAAAGAAGTCTCGGAATTCTTTCGCTGTTTTCTTAACCAAGTGAAAAACAAAAATTTCTTTTTTCCCAACGTCATATATTCTTATTTAGACTTTTTTTATTTCTCTCCCAAGTATAATATTTTTTTATGAACAAATTACATATTGACTTGATTGATTAATTTGAAAAAGTTTTAATTTAAGATTTAAAAAAAAAAAAAAATTGATATTATTATTCAAAATTGTTTTTGAGCAATTCTTATATTTTCTCAATATCAATAACGTGGGATTCTTTGTATATATCGTGTAATTAAATATCGATAAAGTAATGTTGGTACTTGCGTATTAACGCTACCTTGGCTACAGTTGCGCCAATAAAGAGCAATCTTGTTGTTCGCACGCGCACGCAGTTATCTTTTGAACGCCAACCGCAGCTACAGATTTGGCGGTTTTTAAAATTCTGCTTCCCTCAAACCAGTTGTCTTTTCTAAGTCCCACGTGATAAGCACACTGACTGAAATTGCATTTCCAAACTTACGTTTACCAAAATAAAGTTTCATGTCATGGGAATTGGGACATTTTCGTTTTTTTTGGTAAAATATTTCGCTCCTGAAAAATAAAATTGCATCTTGTTCTGTTTCCGGCAAATCCCAAATACGCATTTTCGAAGCACTAAAAATGGCGTCAAAAATCAGCAAATCTGTAGCTGTTAGATTGGCGACACTTAAAAACCGCCAAATCTGTAGCCAAGGTAGCGTTAATACGTAAGTACCGTAATGTTTTTCTCAAAAATAATAACAATCATGAAGAATAATAAAAGCAGTTCTCAGGAGAATAACATATATACAGTATTTAATTTCTATCTATACACATGCACCTTACAAACTGAGGTCTCCAAACTTCTTTTTATCGTGTACCCTCTCCTCAAGACGAAAGTAATTAAAAATTGTACACCATGTATATATAATATATATGTGTGTGTGTGGGATTTTAATAATATCTAGTTGGAGATGCTCTTTGTGAATGCAATTCGAAGATCTGGTTCTAACTCTTGTAATTCATTTCTGCACTTGGCTTTAACTATTACAGAAAACGCTACTTCACATATGTTTGTAGAACCAAATATTACGATAGCATTCTTTGCTGTACTTACTAAATCTGGGTATTCGATATTTGATTCGAACCCCAAATTATGGTTAGATATTTGTTTAATTTATTTAGAATTAATTGAACTAATCTAATTATGATTAGAAGTTTGTTAATATTTTGGAATGTAACATTGTTCTTTCTGGCATGTTAACTAATTGTTCTTGAGCTGAAATTAAAATGTACATAAAAATTCAAATGTCACACACACATACACAATTGTTTGCAATCACTTGTAATACATGTTTAAAAAAAAGGAAACAAAAAGATAACTTTCGGCATATGTAATAAAAAAAAATCTCAGCTAAAAAAAGTCAAAAGCAGATTTGATATTAAAATCAGAATTAAAATAGAGCAAAAAATGCGCAGATTATGAAACAATCAAGCATAAAATAAATATAAATTGAGTATAATACATAAATATGTAAAAAATAAACTTAACCAACTTTACTTGTATAAGTTCACTGATGCAGTTGTTTTTTGTAACCGAGTGTTTTGGCACATATAATACAGGGTACAGGAAAAGTATCTCTAAACATTTAAAAATGCAAACATATGCTTTGCACTTTTTTTATTCAATAAAGAAAGTATCAAAAAAAAAAATTTGTTGATTATTTTTGTAATAATTCAATAATTTTTTTCATGATTTGTGCATAGTTAATTGTAAGCAGCACAAAGAATTGTGTACTTTTTAATGTTATAGAAATTTTTTTTTTGACAAAATAAAAGATCGAATTACAGGGATAATAGAGCAATTTTAGTCTAACGCAATACATAGAGTCGATATAACTAGTAGGGATCCATGAAGCAATACAGAATCGATAGTCTTGATTTCTGTAATTTGACCTTTCAGTTTGTTAGTGTAGTTGGAGATAGGTAAACAAATTTTTCTTATATCCCCAAAAGAGTCCCAAGAACACAAAAAAGTAAAAGACTTGGTGTGTTGTCCAAAAAAAAAAAAAAAATTCTCGAAATTTTCTTTGGTCTATAAAAGTAATTTTATTTTTTCTCATGCCTCAGCTTTTAATGAATTTACGAAATGTAAACCTATTTTTCAAACATCTTGTATTTTAAGTGGCAAATAATGTCATTCTTTCCATGATTCTGCAGACAATTCTGATCAAAATTAATATTTATTATTTAGAAAATGTATTAAACCACTTTAAAAACATACGTTTCAACATTTTAGTATTTTATTGCTGATTTTTTTTTTATTTGTGCTATTTATATGTTTCAATAATTTAACCGATTATATGTTTAGGACTGACCAAAACAAGCTAAAAATAGAACTTCGAAAATTTGAGCTGAATGTCCATAGTATGAATTATGGATGACGGGAAAAAAATATGCCCTAATGTAAACTGTTTTAAACTGGGATTTAAAATACCCGATTAATATTATTGAAGAGAAAAACATAAAATATTCGATTCTCCCTGTTTTCTGTAAACTTTTTTGGAGGTTAAAGCAGAAAAGTAAAAGTCAAAACGATATAATTTTTTAAAATAATTTATTGAAATAGAAACAGATTCAGAAACTTCAAATCTAAAAATGTAGAAAGTAGCAATCTATTATTTACTGCAGCAGATAAACAAAAATATTCTGTTTGAAAGAAATTTTGTTGATAGCAAATTTCATTTGAAAATAATTGTATATTTGAAGGAAGATGTACCACTGAATGATTGTTTAAAAGCAAATGAACATTCTGTTTACTTGTTTTTGTGTTTTAACATTATTATTTTGTGTAAGGAAATGCATTTTTTGTCTTCTTTTACGAACTTTTATCATTCAGTATGGAATAGCTTTATAATCAGTCAATGTTTTTATAAGCATTGATTTTTCTCCGAAAATGTGAATTCTTCTTCCTACGAAGTAAAAAATTATTAACTGCATCATCTCTAATCTGCATCTAAGCATCTCAGTAAGTACAATATTGATTCTTTTTCATATTGAGTTATTTCATACTTCAATTAAAATTACTATTAAATTTAGCTTCATGGTTTTCAGTTTCTATGCTATTTGGTGAAAAGGTGTTATATGATATTTAGAATTTTTAAAGTATAGATTTGCACTTGTATAAAAATTTTTTTAGTATAGATTTATTTTTTTAAAATTGATTTAATGGGGTTTTCCTCTGAAAAATATTTATATGTAAACATACATTTTTATAAACATTAGTTTAAATTTTTATATTGGTTAACTATACCATACCAAACTAATCTTATGCAAATTAAGTAGTGAATATATGTTTTACAATTTATGTATGCTCTTTATATTGTGAGATTATATTACATGTAAAAACAGGGTCAATATTGTTTTCTGTGCTTGAAATAAAATTTTTATTTACTTCCTTTTCCTTAAAAAGGGAGAATATATATTCAATTGATTATTCATTTATTTGAAAATTTCTTGTACTAGAAAATATGATTTTTTTTGTTTAAATTATTTGTAACTCATATAGTTTAAAAAAACTTTCGATAAAAATCTAGAATCCTGTATCCTTTGTGCCAAATGCATTGCTAGGATGCCAAGTAAACATAATAATGAATGGCTCAGTGAATTTTTGCGGTAAAACGACATTACGCCAAAATCCAATATTAAGATGCCAAGTAAACAAACAAAATGTCTGCCGAAGTTCAGTGTCGTTGTTAAACGGTATTTCGCCAAAATCGTTATTACGCCAATATTAGTAGCTAAACGGCGATTAAGTCAAATTTTATCCTTTAAATTGCTTTAAGCCACATTTTATCACTTTAACGCCAAATATTATCCCTATCTTGCCAAAATTTTATTCCGGACATGCTTTTACGCCAATATTTATCGCTTTATCACCAAATGTTTTCACTAAGCAAAATATATTTTTTTAAATTGATTTTATGCCAAACATTATTGATTTATCGCCAAATTTTATTACTAACAAGATATTTTATTCCAAAATGATTTTTCCGCCAAATGTCATCGCTTTAGCGTCAAATTTTAACTATATTAAGCCCAAATATTTATGCCTAAATTGCCTTTACGCTAAATTATATCGCGGTACTTACGTATTAACGCCACCGCAGTAGATGTTGCGCTAATGCGCCAATAAAGAGCTGCCAATGCGCCAAAATAGAGACTGTTTAGAATCTATGTTAAACTGTATATCGTCCCATTTTCCACCGAAATCAGATTGACTATTATTGTTTTTAAATAAAGTGTTTTGAATTTTGAAAGTGTTTTGATTTTAAATAAAGTGTTTTATGATATGATTTGTCACAAAAAATTTTAATTGCAGATTGGCGCTACTTAAAACCGCCAAATCTGTAGCAGCGGTGGCGTTAATACGTAAGTACCTATATTGCTTTATTGCCAAAAGTTTACGACTATAATGGCAAAATTTTAATTATTTGCTTTTTACGCCAAATGTTATCTCTTCAACACCAAAATATATCAATATTTTGCCAAATTTTTATTCCTAAATTATTTTTAAGCCAAATTTTATCGTTTTGGAGCCAAATTATTATGTGGAATTGTTTATGTTTGTTATTGTTTTGCTAACTCAAAAAATGCATCATTTTAACAACGATAATAATCGCTATTATGATAAAATTAAGTCAACATTATTCTCAAAAACGCCAATGTTTATCTATTAAGTAAATAAAAAATTCGAATGTTACGTAAATAAAAATTCGCGGAATTCGAATGATAAAAGAAAAAAATCCCCAAGAGAATAGCATAATTTTATTCTGGTATATTCTGTGTTAGAGGCAAAAATGATCTTGTATAGTCATATAAAAAAAAAATTAAGAAAACAAGAACAACATAACAAAACCACAGGCAAATATAATACGTCCCAGCCGTCTTTTTCTTCCGTGAACTAACGTTCTAAAATAAAAATTATACCTTTCCACGCGAATTCAAATAATGGTTGCCAAAAACTTTAACTATGTCAGCAGCATTAAAAGAAACATCACAATACTAGAAAAATTAACGCGTTCGATCCGCGTTTTTGCTGTGAACTAACGTTTTAAAAATGAAAAGTAAATTTTTTCGAACTAATTCAAATAACTGTTGTCACAAAATTTTAATCATGTCAACAGCATTAAAAAAAAATAATTTTTGATAATCACATATAATTTAATAATAAAATAAGAAATAATTTTTGTTGTTTGTTTGCCATTTTCAGAAGTGGCAACATCCTAAAAATTGTTTATATTCTATATCATTTGCTGAAATATTTTTGAGAACAATCTCGGAATAATAAATAATTTAGCGGAATAATTATTTAAAATAATATATATTTCTGTTCTTATTTTCTATAAATAAAATTTCTGCAAATAACACTCAAAGCAATAATAAAATAGTCCTTATATTGTTCGGAAAAGATATTACAAATTCCACTGATTACAGTACTATAACCATAAAGAAACATTCCAAGGGTTACAAGATTGGCCGCTTCCTCAGAGGTACAGTATTTCAATTTCAAAAAACATTCTTTTGTTTTCAATTATCGCTTGCGACAATTTAAAATGCGTATTAATAATTATTTAATGAAGTTTTCTCAAAAGTTGAATATTCTTCTTTTTTGTTTTTATTAAACTATCATTTTGAAGGACTTTCGGAAGCAAAATAAATCGGAAATCAAGTTGATTTTTGAAAATGCTTAAAATGTATTTCGAAGATATTTAAATTTTAATATAACTTTTTGGATTCTCTAAGAAATCTAAAACGAAAAATAAACATCCTATACATTGCGCACTATTGCTCTCATAATATATTGTCAAAATGATTAAATAATAATTTTTTATTTTCAGAAATGTTCATTTTGATCTGAAAACATTTTCTTTTTTTTTTTAAATGAAATCACTTTGTCTAAAAGCATATCATGAATTCAAAAGATCTTGACAATCTTCTGTATAGAAATAAAACTTTTAAGTATGTGAATAAAAATTTGAATAAAAATAATTGAGAAAACCTTTACAAATCTATCTAAAAATGTAAAAAAAAAAATTTTAAAACGAATTGCCTTTAAAAACGAAATTTTAAATTAGTAAGTATATTTTAAAGAATAAAAAGAATTGAAATCTATTTCGCCTCTTTTACATCACAATAAATAAAACAAATTAAAACTTTATTTCTATTGATATTTTACTTTCTCTTTTGATATCTGTAATAACTAAACTAATTAATGTAAGTTTTCAAGATTATGATTTATTAAAAATATCCACAAATTCAATTCCTCCATAAAAGTAACCTTTTCATTTTGGAATAGAAATTTCAAAAACATTAGCCGATTTTGTTAGAAAAGTGAAATCTATAGAGATCGTAATCAGGTAACGCTATTCTCTGTAATTTCAACGTCGCAGGAGATATAAATTGGATTTTACTTTTTACAGCATCTGCTTCTCCGTTCATATAAAAATTTCTGAACAGGATTATGTTTTTCTTGTTGCCCAATTTATTTGTTTGTGAATGAAAATGGAAAATAGGACACGAATTTTCATATATTCTCGAGTTTTGGGATTTGATTTGTTAAAACAATGCTAAAACATTTAAGAAACCAAAAGGTTAAATCTGACATCCAATAAGAATGTATTGTTTCAGTCTTTACATAAATCTGTTTTTGTGTTTATCTTATTCTTCTGAGAATTGTAAATAAATTTTGAATGATTTAAAAGTTCACTGTTAAGCAGTCTGTGAACTTTACAAAATTAAATAAAGAAATTTCAGACGTATATAATATTATATTGTTGCAAAAATTATTCTACGCCATGAAATAAATATGATTCCGGCTGTTGGTATAATTCGTTCCTTTTTGTTATTGTAAATATTAATTAAAGAATCTTTTAATAGAAATATTTAAATGTATTTTTATAATTGAAAAGCTCATTTATGCCATTTAGCAGTAATATTTCTGATACAATTTTGGTGGGTACAAGTTTCACGTCATCCCTTATTTAAATGAATGTCATGCAATTTGAAGATATTAAATTATAATCAACAGTTTTATTTATGAATATAAATATATAATAATAAAACAAAAACAAAACGAGCTTTGAAATATCTTTATATAGCTAATTGCCATAAAAATTAGAACATCAGAAGTAGCACTGGACCGTACTAACAGAAGCAAAACTTGACATGAAAGTTTATGTCCTGCTCATGTGTATATGATTAAAATTTTAGCATGATTATGCATGTACGTGTGGATGTACGCTCATATTATCTTATAAATAATTGCCCCGAGGTACTCAGTGCACAATTTCTTTCTTGCTGCAGGGAGACATTTTATCAACAGACATGCTTTTACGGCCCACATGCTTAAACAACAACAGTCGCGAAGTTTGAAGGTGAATATAAAGACAATGGTTGTATGGTCGGCTCAGAGTTGGCCGCCTGGCCCTTTGGTTGTTGACAATACTGAAAGGAGGTGTTTGAACCTGTGGTCAAGAGTGATTTTACACAATATGGTGACTTGGTACAGACGAATAATGACCAGGTAAAACCCTCTCATAATTGGACAAGCATGCACATCACCGACTGCATCAATGTCCGACACCCACTTAGAGGCAGCAGGATCTGTACAGGATTTTCCAGTGTCTGTTTGCTCCCTTGTGAGGCACCTGATTGACAAATTATTTGGCCAAAAAGACAAAAACTTTAATTCAGCTTTTTATGGAAGGAAAATGGCAACAAAGACTATAAAAAGAACAGCAATATGCTTTACTTAATAGAATCTATGTACATATCTTGGTCTGTCAGTCCTTTTCCTAGAAATTCTCTCTTTATATATATGAGCTTGCAACTTAGACAATTTGACAAATATCAACTTGACCTCTCTAAGGCTCGTCTTTTCACGGTTTATTTATTTGGTGCATACAAATGAATTGCCATTATGCTATTGATTACAATAGGAAATTTTTTATTCACATTATTTTGAAAGGTTTTCGTAATTTAATAAGATCTCGTAGGTTTTCTGAAAAATATGTATTTCAATGAAACAATATGAAAGGAGAAATACAACCTTAAATGGATTAAATCGTCCATTAATTATTTATGTCTGACAAAACATAACTGCTTTCTTGAAAGCATTCTGTAGATAAAGCAATCAAGTAATTGAAAATTAATATTTTTGAATTACTTGATTATAATATCTTAAAACCCTGCACATCATAATATAATTTTAAATAAAAGGATATATATATATATTATATATATATATATATATATATATTAAACAAAGCTTACTAACTAATGAGATTATTACTAATTAAGTATATTTTATTATATATATATAATTAGTAATAATCTCATTGTTAGTATTTGTTTCCCTGCATGAATATTTTTTTCCATAGTTGTTAAACATTTGTTTTATATTAGTTTTTTTGTATTCCAAATGTTGTGGTTCTTGAATATGTAAAAACATTATATTAAAAATAATTAATGAAATATCAGAGGAAAATTGGGATTCGTGAAAATTGCCATTTCTTTTACTTTATATAATTAATAGGGATGTTTTAAGGAATATTACAATCATGGATAGTTACAACTTAATTAAATTAACCCATACAATTGAAAAGTTAAAAAAAAAAGGTATTAAACAGAAAATATTAAATGGAATTAAAAGTGTTATATTATTTCCACAGGTTATTGTATGTAATTCTTTCAACTCTACATTTTAATAATATTATGTATTGTATACTTAATAAAGTATATAATATCTATTAAAAATTTGTAAAAATTTTAGTAGTTATAACAGTGTTGAAAGAAAAGCTTTTCCTAAGGCATAGCGTATGACTTGTTTTTGTAAACACTACTAAAAATAAATGTCTAGAAATACACCTCAAATATTATTATTTTTTAGTGATCATAAAATTACTGCTTTAATACATATATAATATGTTAGCAAATATGATTAATGAGATCATAATTATTTGAATAAGTTATGTTTGGAAAATTACTAATGAAAGATAAAATTGTGATTCAAAAATTCCAAGAATGTTCAGGCTATTTATAATCTCCATTTTTATAACTTTGAGCAAATATTGATATATTATTATAATATTTTGATTTTATTATAAGAATGACAATATTTTTTTTTTACGCTTAAAGTGGCAAATTTATGGATATTGGGACTGTGAGTTTGAACGTCTAGACTGTCTGGTTAGAGTTTTTCGGGTTGCCTTTAATATAACACATAAATATAGGGCAGTAATCCTTGAAAAGCATCATTTCTTTCTGCCAACCGATGCATTCAATATTCGGGTAAAAGAATAACGGCATGCATGTGAAACACAATCGTAATAGCTACATGGAACTTTATATATTATATTTATATGTCAGATTAACACAATGATTTCATTAACCATAAGTACTTTGCGGGACAAACTATGACATTTCCGCAGGGGATCACGGGATAGCAGAAGACCTCCTTGTGATCCAATTAGGCGCCTCTTATTGACAGAAGATGTTTTTGACAACCTGCTTCTGTTAATACGCTGAGAGTTTCTAAATAATGATTCTTTATGGTGTTGCATAAGGCTCATGTGAGTCAAACTATAATTCACTATATTAATAGTTAGTTCTTTCTTTTAATTTAACTATTAAAAATCTCAATAAAAGGTTATTTTAAATAATTTTGGAACGAACCAGCCTGCTTAATACCACTGTGCTATAACTTGTCTTTTGAATAATGAAAATTTGATCTGATAGCTTTAAAATAACAATTACAAGCAGTGTTTTACCAGTTTATCTGTTCATGGATTTATTTATTACAAAAACATAATTTTATGTTGTTACGATGTTTTCTTATAAAGTGAAACTATTTTAATTTATTAAATTAATAGATAATTTGCGTTGTTAAAAATGGAAAATCAAATTTATTTTTAAATATAATTTACTATGCACAGAGTTATCATTTCGTGATTGCGCAATGTTTTTACGACAAATTTTACATTGATATTTACATGATTTTAGCTATCAATATTTGACAAATTGATTATAAATTTTATGAGTTTTTACAATTTTTTTCTTTTTATTTAAGATTTTTTTTTTTGTAAATTCAGTAACTTCTAGAAATACATTTCCTCAGAAAAAGAATCAAGCATGTTGTACTTTCTTAATCACATCTATTAATAAAAGAATATGAAAATGAAATCTTATTTCTTTTTTTTTTTTTAGTCTAACAAAAAAATCAACATTATATTTACTTGATTAAAAAATTTCTATTGTTATAATTATATAAATAATTTTAAGTATTTAGACATATTTCAGACAATTATCTGAAATTCTTCGTTCGATTCTGCCGATTAGAAAATGAAACGAAATTCTCGCTATTCCCTATCATGAATCATTTTAAGTTAAAATGGGTTAAAAACTGTAATGTTTGTAAAAACGATTAATTTATTTGAAAAAAAGAAAAAACATTCCAGAAATTGTTTTTACCACGCATCCAAACAGCTTATTCATTATCTCCTCATTTATTCATTAATAGGCCAATTGGCTAGCTCTCCGGCTTTTGGCACTGCAGGCTTCAGGTTCGAATACTGGCAGGGGCATGGATGTTTTGTTAGTGGTTCGAACTCCACGTTAAACTGTAGGTCCCGGTCTAATTAACCTAAAGTGTGTACAAAATAACCGTAGACCGACAAACCAAACCATTAATAGGTCCTAAACAAGGGATTAACTAATTGTTAATAACTAAAGAATGATACAATTAACTATTTCGTACCCTTATTTCTGATGTTATCTCTGTCGTTAAAATCAAGTACTTTTTTTTTTTTTTTCCCTTGTAAGTTTTATGACAGGCACTCAATATATTTGTAGGTTGAAGAGAATGTGTTTGTGAGAAATATTTCTTTTAAATTGTGTGAATTCAAAGATACAAGGCATGTGATGGTTTACTATTCTCAATATTTAACATTTGTTGGAAAATCAATAAGTTTTCGTTACAAAGTCCTATAAAGGGAAATATGAATATCGACAGGACTTCAAACAAACAAGCAAACAAAAAGAGAAAGTTTGAAATTCTCTATAAAACCTAATGGTCAGTAAATAAACATGGATAATGAATCGATATATCATAAAAGAGAACATACTCCTCATACTCAGATCGCTACATACTTAGAAGGCGACTGTCGATATCTATTTTTAATACATGATATATCGGAGTTTAAGAAGACAACCCTTGATGTAGCTACTAATGATTCTCTTCATAAAATAAATAAAAGTACACTGCATCATGGTTGTTAAATACACAAAAGTGAAGAAATTCTTTTTCAGTTGTTGGTTTAAAAACTTTAAAATTGCTGTAGATTATCAAAGTAGTTTTTTCTTATGCTTCCTCTGAGTGCAAAATCCACATATATGGCGACTCTCAGTCGCTATTCGAGCCGTATTAGAGAAGTGCATTGAGAGGCGACTGACAGTCGCCTGTCAAGCAGAAAGTGTTAAAAGGAATAGTTGGTGTTAATTTGAGATAAGGCGTTCTTTAAAACTGCTGTAAAAGTCCCTTTGATTTTTAAAAATACATTTTGATTTACATTATGTTATGTTTACATGGGACTTAATCATGAATATATTTACTACTAATAAATCCATGGTTAAGTCCAGTTGATTTTTACATATTCAGTTTGATTTAAATACATTATATTTATAACAAACTTAATCATGACTATTTTACTACAAAACAAATATCCATGGTTAAATCCCGTTGATTATTATATATGCGTTTTGATTTACATTGAAACACTTATTTTTTAATTTATGAAACACTTTAATTTGGATCTCTTAATAATTTTAGACTAAACTGGAAACAAATTAATTGGATAATAAATATTTATTTGTTTGTAATAAATCGATTTTGCCATACTTTAAAATAATCAGATTTAATTTAAACTTGTAGACTTTTAAAAAGACGACAATTTTTTGATTTTACATTTAGGATCGCCAGGATTATATTTTATTTTAACTTATGAGACTTAACCATGGATTTATTTACCTAAGACATTCAAATCCATAGTTAAGTCACAACGGATAACCGCCTGACTACGGATCAGGAGATACATTTTAAAACACCTTTTTTTTTAATTAAATTATTGTAAGAACTTTTCCTCTTTATACCTCATTTAAATATTATAGTTTAAAACAGCTGGAAATACTTTTTGGTTATTTTTTTTGAACTGTTCTGAAAAGCAAATTATTTTTTATGAATTTACAGGGAAAACATTTTTTAATAAGAAGAAAAAAATTCTTTTAATTGATGTAAAATGAATGTGTTTATAAATATATAGTGCTGATTATTTGTGTTTTAGTTTTATTTGTTTCAGTTTTAAAAAATGCACATGAAACATTTTCCCCAAAAACAGTGTCAATTTTCTCGGAAAATTGTTATTTTGCGTTGAATTAAATGCGTCACACAAATTTAAACATTCACTTTTTTTTAGTTTTTACTCCATTTCTTTTCATGTTTTTTGGCGCAAAAACAAAATATCAATTTTATATAAGTGCCGTAATTATATAGGTAAATTTCGAGAAATGTTTTCTTTTTTTGTTACAGATATAATTCTCAGCCCTTTTCCCAACGCAAATTAGATTGGGAAATATATTTTGCCTAAATGTTTAAACATGTATTTTTAGTTTTTTATTCCATTTCATCTTAAATTAATTTTAACACATGCTTTATTTTTAGTTTTTAATTGATCTTAATTTATTTATTTCCAACCTATAGAAAAATGAGTAGTGTAAGCAAGAAAGAAATTCGTCGATATCTCGAAAATATTTAAAATTTGGTTTCATACTCGTTGTCCACTATGAACGGTCAAATTTTAATCATTTATATCATCAATGCTTGATCAATAAATCAATGAAATTAAATTGTCTTAAGGCGTATTTGCGTATTGTCTTAAGGCGTGATAATATTAATTTAGATTTGAATTACTTTTCAAAACTTTAATGAAAAATTAAAAAAAAAAAAATGCATTATTAAAGTCTTTATTTACTTCTAATATTACTTGAGACATAATTATCGAATTTCCTTACTCACTAAATCTGAGGAAAATCATACTATAGGAGAAATTTAATCAAACCATTCATATCAGTATTTCTTAAAACGGTTCTAGAAAAAGATGACAAAGAAGAGAAAGCTATGTCTATTGCTGAATAACAATATTGTTATTGCAGAAGAAAAAACGAAATGTGTGAAGATATTGAAATACAATTTACAGAAAAGCTAAAATAAAATAAATTCTCAGTGCAAATAAATCAACTTTAATAACAGTAAAGATTTATTGATAACTTAAGTATATTAATAAAGATAATTTTGCTGAAGAAATAATGTTTGTAAATCATCAGAATGCACCACTACCTCAAAAACTATTTATTCAATACCTCCAAAAATATGAAATAAAATGAAAAATTAAATAATATAACAATAAAATGAAAAATATAAAATTTTGTGCTGCATACAGTGCTTCTAATATGATGGACAAAAAAATGGTTAATTAAAATTGATGAAAGATGAGAATCCTGAAATGCTTCTTGTGCATTGTATCATAGTGAAAACTGGTTGCTAAAATATTTCGTCTTTACTAAATGAAACACTAAATTTATTATAAAATATATCATTAAAATCATGCTATTAAAGTCAATAACCAAATGTGAGAAATTTTTTAAGTTATTTTTGAAATTAACAAAATGTAGACCATATGAAGACTTTAATTCAAATGAAAGTAACATAGCTTTCAAAAGGGAACTCCTGGAAAAGATTTATGGAACTATTTGATCTTCTTAGTGATTTCTTAAATAACAAACTTGAAATTAAGTGTCTGTTAACGGTAGATGGTAAAGCATTTGTGAGTTATTTAGAATATATCTTTAAAAACCAAATATATTAAATAACTAACTTCAAGGAACAAATAAAACTTCTGGCGACGCAAAAGCTAAGATATTTGGTTTCATTATCTTTATTGAATTATGCCAGAAATATATTTTCAACAAAAATTTTGGAACTTTTATTGGCTCCAAAGATGGGAAGTGACTAATACCGCTATACTTTTATTGTCTTTCATCTGAGAATTCTATCGGCTGCTTTAAAAAAAAAAAATTCTCATTTGAAACAAATTGATTTTCCAACTTGGATGATACAATCAATGCTAATAGATTTGTCTGATATTTCAAATATGCAGTATTAAGAAGAACTCGTAGAAATACAAAAGGATGAGTCAGTTAAAACTTTATTTAATACAAAAAGAACGAGGACATAGCTGCTTGATTGGTTTGCGAGGAAACAGAAATCAACTATGCAATTTCAACTAAATATGTAAGAAAATTATTATTACCGTTTCACCTTCATAATCAGTTGAATTTTGATTGAGTTTCATAAATAACGGAAATAAACAACAGCGGCTAAAAACAAAAGAAACCGACTCTATGTAATACAATGGGGAATTCAAATTATGATTGTTATTACATTTAGTTTTTAAATTTACAAATGTGTCTGATACTTTTGATCGAACTTTTTCAGATTACAATTAAATTCGTATGCATTCTGAAGATTTGATTTTACTTATTTCCTTTCTAAATCGCAATATATATATTTTTTGCTAGAATATGTTATTTATTACGTTTATCTTATATTTATCGAATTTATCTTTTTTTCCTTATGAAGTTTTTAACGTTCTGCTATTCTAAGTCGAAAATTCGACCAAATACATCTGTTTTGTTTCTAAATTCAACTCTTTGAATATCGCTTGATTCAATGAAGAATTTTATATTATTTTTGGTGTGTTTCTTAAGAATTATTTATTCAATTCCTACCATTAGTTCACACTCTCCCTATATATATCTTGCTCAAATTTTCAATCGTTCATAAAATACTTCTTATTATCCACTCAAGCTTAGATACATTTTTTTTTTGAACTTGTAGTAGATCACACTTGATGTTAATACAATTTTTTCAAATATTAATTCAGTAATTAAATTTAATTAATTAATTATATATTTTTTTAGATTTAAGTTGCATGTGTCTAATAATAGATGGCGCCAGATGTAAGAGGAAAATTTCAACTTTATTTGTAAAGGACTTTTCTGCAATATAGTGAAAAAAAAAGTAGGAATTGACTTCGAAAATATTTTTTTAAATTACTTGATATATATATATATATAACTTTAATATGTTGCTCTAACTTGTATCATAGAAGTAGAATGAGAATCCCTCAAGAACTATTTTGGGGAAAAAATGGATTTATTAGACATTGGGATAAGAGCGTTTCACATCAGTTCAGTCTGCTTTTAGAGAATGGTTTTTTCCCGCTTTACATGACACTCAAATAACAGAAGTTGCTCTGAAAATCCTCTCAAAAGAATTTAGTTCCTCTTATTTTAAGTTTAATTTTATAATGGCAGTTATGTATATCCGTATTTTGCCGAACTTTATGCAAATGAGTATACAGTGATTCACAAATGTTTTCGCATATATGTAAAATTCCGTGAAAAAAAGTAGAAAAATGCTGAAACATTCAAAATATTTCAACATTTAAAAAAATCAAATTTCAAATTATTTGTATTTATACAGTAGGGTTTATTATAAAATTTTTTAAAATTCTATTAAATAAAATTTAAAAGAATACTTTGAAAACTAAATAAATCTGACAAAAATTTTCATTTCGACCTATTGAATTTGTCAGCTGAAAATTAATTTTCGCTTTTAATTAAGAATATTTTTTTAAACACAGATTGCTATATCAAATAACATTTTTTCAAATATTAAATTGTTTTATTCTAGTTATATATATTATAGCATTCGAAATTCGCCAATTAATTATTAATTTATTCTGATAGATATAACACTGTATTAAAAATTTAATCTTTCAGTTAGTTGAAGTGATTCAAGTTTTTCTATCATAAAAAGTTATAAAAGGCATAGTAAAATAATCAGTAAATCAATATCAAAAAGGCCAACAAAACTGTTATGGAAGAAAGCGAATAATCTTTTGAAAAATAAAGGCAAATACTAGATTATTGGCTATAAAATAAAGAACAGAATCACAAGAAAGTTATGCAAAATGCATAATGTTGAAAAGAATTTTAATGAATAATTTGATCAGCTATATATTAGTACCGAGTGGTTAGCAAAAGATTATTTATTAGTGTTTGAAAACTTCGACAAAACGATCGACGACGAAAAAAAAAAAAAAAAAAGATTTTACAGTATTATTTTTGTAAATAAAGCTGTAAAATCTTATTTTTATGTTTCTTGTAGAGCAAATGTAATAAATTTGGAGCCAGTGGTATCCAGTGGAGAGAGGATATATTATGTTGCTTTTAGAGCTTGACACTTTAAACTCTTAAATCAGTAACTCGTACCTAGAAGGAACACGCTTAAGCAGTCTTCCCAATAAATTAAACACTAAGAATTTCCGCAAAACCCAGTTAATAATATTTCCAAATTCCGCAACAACCCATACCACTTAAAAATCTACAAGTTCGAATGCCTTCAGAGACTTGTACAAGTCAGAGAAGGAAACATATACTAATGAAATAAATCCAAACCAAATTTCATGCTTTTAAAAATAAATATATTTATTAATATTTACAATTTAAAAAAAAATGGATAGGTGTCATACAAGTAACATTATGTTAGAACAAGTGATTTCTATAATGCATGTATCAGATATCTCAATATACATATATTGCAATAATAATAAAAAAAATATGTGTCCTAACATCTCAGAATAATGCTGATGCATGGTTCTCCAGCACAAACCCGAAATGATGAAAAACACCTGTGCATATGCCACAACTGCTAGCAAAATGAGTTTTTTTCAAAATAAGGTTAATTTTAAACAAACAACGTTCACTGATTTACCTATGATTTTTAAAAACGTGTACTGATGATGGCATGGGGGAACCTGGTCATCATGGCGAATGGAGTTTAGCACTATTTTCTGAAGTAGTGGCAACAGGAACCAACAGCTTCTTGTCCTGTCCATTGGTTGTCGCAGTTCTAAGTGCAGGGGTTCGCGACTGGGTACTTCACAAAAAATTAATTCTAATTTATAATAAGGAAATTAAAAAAGTGCCCTTAAAGCTTGTGGATATTCAGTCATGTATTAAAAATTCTTTAAGAAGCAGTTGAAACATTATTTTTTTTCCGAACTTAAATTTTTTTAATCCGATAAATTTTGTAACTAACATTCATTCTCTCATTATGTATTATTGCATTTAAAACAAAATGTAAATAAAATAAAAGATATGTTCAAGCTAAGTTGTTTCAAAGCAGTAAATTATCAAGGTATTGCTTAATTAATATCTGTTTTATTTAATAATTTGCATACCAAGATGTTTGGACAAATTTTTTTATGAGGCATTGTACTTTATTTACTACTGTAACCGTGATTCCCCTACACACTGGCAAGAGCGTCTAGCATTCAGGAGAAATGGTTAGTCGCCCACGAGACTCTCACCCGAGAGGAAGTACAGCAAAACCTGTGCACCCGCTGAGCAAAGTCAGTCTTACAGTCTCTCATCTCGAGAGGGAATATACTTAGCGCAACCCCGCGTATTAGTTGGCTTACAGACTCTCACCTGGAGAGGAAGTATATTTCGCGCACTTTGTGCGTATCCGAGTTTCGGGTTTTCGGCTTAGTAGTGAAATTCTTCCCCGAATATATAATTATGTCTTTAAATGTGTTTAAATATTTTAGGTGTCTAATTATATGTGTTTGGTTTTTGTGAGTGTGTAAATGAAGCTGTGAGTTCTCCAACCTGAGCCTCAAATATCTCAATCCAACCCACACAATTACAATCTGGTTGCCAAACCTGTACACTACACCATATTATTTAATGATATGTCTGCAGCAAATACTACACAAGATTGCAAAATTATCTAGTTTTTATTGAGATTAATACATAAAATTTTTATAACCCGATTAATTATCTTTAAACTAAGGGGAAGATTAATTAACTAATTTATTAATAAACAAAAATTTAAAAACATCATTTTAATATCGAATATTTAACATTAAATAATAAGTAAAAATAATTGAGAAATAATTTAACATGTTTGTTAAAAACAGCTTGGATAACATTTTATTTGAATACTTATTTTTGTGATATTAAATATTTATTTTCATTATTAGATAATTTTTCACGCATGTGTCAAAATTATTAAGTAATTATTATTAACGTGGGACTTATTCAGACAAAGTAAAAGAATTCTGTTTCACTTTTACGTGATGATATTAAAAGAAAGCAAAACATGAAGTTGGGAAAAGATTTTATGTTTGCATAAATTTTTCTCATTATACATGACAACAAAATAGTTTGAATTAATTTCTTTTTCGAACTTCTGAACTTTACTGAAGCAAGTAATTGAATCATGTCCTCTTATTAA
Organism: Caerostris extrusa; assembly: GCA_021605095.1. Classification (NCBI taxonomy): domain Eukaryota; kingdom Metazoa; phylum Arthropoda; class Arachnida; order Araneae; family Araneidae; genus Caerostris; species Caerostris extrusa. The sequence goes on along the minus strand of BPLR01016181.1, from coordinate 17,960 downwards.
AGTCTTGTCACTGTAAGAACTTATCAGTTATGCACAAATGAATAGTTCCAAACAAGAAACAATTATTTTTTTTTTTTGGAGTATCTTTAGATTAAATTTAATTTTCCTTTTCTCGAAAGATTCAAGAATTACATTTTCACGTGTTAATAGCTGTTAGCGATAATAGTTCATAGAATTTTTTTATACAGAATATTTAACATAAAAACAATCTTTAATTAAGTTTATTTTATTATTCAGTTAAAATAATTATAGTTGTTGAAATAATAGATTTTATTTACGACTTATTTGTTTCATATTTTTCTTAAGGAATAAACAAATTATAATATTGATACAAATATTTTATTATATATGTATGTTACCGCCGGGCCTGATGGCTGAATGGCTAGCGCTCTGGAGTTCGGTATCACAGATTTCGGATTCGAGTACGGTGGTGCCATGGATGTTTGTAGTGGTTAGGAATCCACTTCAAACTATAGGCTCCGGTCTAATATAATCATAGAGCTTTGTGAGGGTAGTGTTACTCACATCCGTAGCAAATCTTAAAACTACACATGCCCCCTGGGTTGTGCTAAATGAGTAACAGCGGTGCAGCCCTTGCTTATGGCATAAAGATTATGTATCTATATTGCTCTATGTCTCTATCCTGTCTCTATATTGCCAGATGCATTAGAACAACATATATGTTACCGCTAAAACTCGAAACCTGTTAATAAGCACATTATGTATTTAATGTGCAGATTAACGGATTTACTCCGTTAACATGTGAAATCAGGAGTTTTTCGCATTTTACCTAGGTAATATGCACATTAACAGCTTCGTATCGTTCAAGTTCAAAAGTTTGTTTCTCTCGTTTCCTTTCCCTAATCCTTCCCTCTTTTTCTCCACTTTTAGTTTGGTTTCGCCAAAAACTTGTCAGCGCCTTTTATCTGAATTCAGTGTTTGCAAAGAGAGATTTTAACGAAAGAAGATGTCCCTGCTAGGGATTGCAATATCGGACCAAAAGTTCATTACCGGTATTCGGTATTTTTAGATCTTAATACCGGGATACCGGTTTTAATACCGGCAGTAGAAATTTTAGAAAAGAAAGAAAACACAGGTGTTTTTTTTATTTGCTAGTTTTATTAGGGGAATGAAAATATCACAAACAAAATTGTAACTGATAAATTATAACAGTATATAACGAATCACAAAAAAATTAATTGGAACATCTTATTTATTTAAATCACAAAAAGTGTAAATATCACTATTCAGTCTGTGGTACTATTACAATTTACTATTATTTTGTGGAAAAATTACCAGCTGTCGAAAACGCTTTTTCAGCATCTACGCTAGTGGGTGGTACTGTTAGCATTCTGCAATATATTTTTTCCAAGTATTTACCTCTAAATCCCTCCTCTTCAAATAAATCTATTTCTCGTCAGATTGTTTTGGATATTGCTGATTTCTGTATTGTATTTTGGTTTTGCTGACATTTTTTTAGTTATCGCCAATTCTAATTTTTTGTTCAAGAGAAAAAATTCCTTTTCACTATCGACATTAGTGTCATCATAATCTTCGATAATTGTACCGAATTCTTCTGAATGTGGATAGATTTGTGGAGAATAGAATAAGAATAAGAATTTCACAGATAAGAATTCTAAATTTCTAGTAAATACCGAAAAAACGGTATATTAAACTTGTGAATACCGGTATTACAAAATTGTACAAATGGCTCAAAATACCGGTATTCGGTATCCCGGTATACCGGTATTGCAATCCTTAGTCCCTGCTGTAGAAATATCTTTACTTCAACCACCACCACCAACAAAAAAAATCCCTCGGTACTGGGCAGCGTTTCAGAAAATGTGACTGCATATCTATATATATTACAAACAAGTGTGCTTGTCGCAAAATTCAATTGCTATGTAATTCAAAGTGTCACCCATCCTTAGATTGCACTAATAAGTTAGCATAATTTTGTCATATGCTTTGCAAATTCATTTCTTTAATTGTAATAACATTTTAAACCATTCGATTCTTTGTATTACAGTTTTTTAATTGATTGCTGATTGATTCTATCAACTAATTTGCTGATTGTTTGATTGTATTAACTTGTTTCCTTAGAAATCGAAAAGTGCAAAAACAACATTATGCTAATTTAAGCTTACAGAAACGTTGCAGCAAAGATCGAATTTTCATTTTAACTAGTGTCTAGTAGGTAATGTGCAGATTACCTAGTTAATTTAAGAAATAAAAGCTATTTTCGGCAAATTAACGAATCACCCTAGTTAATCTGCACATTACCTAGATAATTTGCAGAATAATTGATTTCTGCACTTTAGCGGTAACATGTATGTTATGGGAAATAAATTATAACAAAGTTCAAAAGAGTTTTTTTTTGAAATACCATGCACCAGTTCGGCGGTTACGTAGCAGATTGTACAAACCTTTCTTGCACTTTCTCGAGCCTAACGGAAGGACTTTTCTGCTTAACGGTTTTACTGTGTCCCTCCCAGCGTAGGCACATGAATTTTTAGATATCATTTGTGTTTTCACCGAACTCTCTTCGCATTTTGAATCGAAACCTCTTCGGCATAAAAATCAAATGAAATGAAATTTATTTGATAAACATCAAGCGAATTTGAAAATTATTAAAATGAAATCGCATACCAATGTTGGGTCAGAAATGCTTTCCAGATGCAATAGATCGCGTTGCACAAGCTCGGAAATTCTGAGTGTTCTCAGAGAAATTCTTCATTTACACACTGGCGAAACGGTAGTACAATGACCTGTCATACGAACGCGGAACTTGCAAATATGCATCTGGCATACGGATTGCAAAGTGTGATGCGCAAGCCGCACTGCACTTGTACGAGCAATAATATCCGATATGAGCGGCCTGAATGGCCGAGTGGCTAGCGCTCTGGCGCTCGGTACCACAGGGTTCGAGTTCAGGCGGTGCCATGGATGTTTGTAGTGGTTCGGAATCCAATTTAAATCGTAGGTTCCGGTCCTAATAGGATCGTAGAGCGTTGCGGGGCATTAACTCAGCGTCCGTGGCTTATCTTCAAGTTACACGCGCCCCCCTGTGTAATGCAAAGTGAGTAATGTCTGTGCAGCGCTTGTTTTAATGCATCAAGACAGCTGTCTAAGTGTTTTCCAGCTTCATTAGAAAAAAATATCCGTTGAGATATAGTACTCTCTATTATAGACTCTATGGACGCTGCACCAGCGGTTATCTGAAACATTGTTTCGCCATAAAGCCCTAATGTATTGTGAACGAACGGTACGGACTACGAACATGAAATAGAGTACTAAGACAATTCAAAGTCGCTTCAATTATATTATAACGCAACATGCCCCCCCACCCTGCAACTCCTAAAGGATTCTGTGTGAAAACATGCATTCATAGTTCAGTTTCACTATTGTTTATCATGTTACTTTTATTGATGACTAAATCACATACTAATTTTTACATCTTTAGGGTTCCTTCAATTTCTGATTCGGAAAACATTTCCATTGCTACGCGATTCCCATGTGTCTACCTACTTCTTCTAGAAGTTTATAATTTTGGTGCTGAGACACCTTTATATAATGCTTTTGTTTTGTATTGCAATATGAATAAACCCAATTCCAGGATAATCAATATTTGGAGCAGATAATTTTATTCAGATAAGAGCAGATAATTTTATTAGTTTCTGTATTATTTTTTAAATATACATAATTATTGAGTTGTTCCATATGAAATAAATTTTTGAGTAGTAGCTGAATTTCTATAAAATATATATGTACCAGTATTAAACTAAATAAGAGTGTTAAATATAATTTTATTGTTTATTTTGTGCTCTGTGTAACTTATATATTTTGTTCGCATATGGGTTTCGACCTATTTACAAAAATCTTAAACAATAGGACTTTTGCAAAACCCCACAAAATGTGGATCATTATGTGTTTGAATATAAACTTGGACGTACTGCCCAAGCAATGTGAAACAATAATGTTCCATTTGAGAATGATGAAGTTTCGGATACATATCCGTAGTGAGACGATGGTTTCAGAAGTTCAGATTAGTAGATATGGGCGCCGTGAAAGATCTGAAAGGTGTTTTTGCAGTGATGTTCTGAAACCAAAAAGGTGAAGCTAAATCTGCAATAACTGTGGATCTTGGAGTAGGCAACAAATTCGAGACGTCTTGCAGATCTTGGAAAGGTGAAAAACTTGACAAATAAGTCCCCACGAGTTGACAAATATGTCTCCACTAGTTGACAAATAGGCAGAAATTGGCAAAAGAAATTTTGGGCCTTATCATTATTTGTGATGAAAATTGGATATTGTATGATAATCAAACGCTCAAAAATAGCGGCTGGATGCAAATGAAAAGTCTAAACACCAAAAATGCACTTAATGCAAAAGCAGCACTTTATGGAACCACCACATCTAAACCCAAATCAAGCTTGCATCCAAAGAAGACAATATGGATGGTTTGGAAGAATCAAAGCGCAGTTATCCATCACAACTTCCTAGGAATAGGTCACAAATAATGCAAACAAATTGATATTGTCCATCAGAAATAGTTCTCATTAGACCCAGAGTTAGTGAATTGAGACGGTGCTATCCTTCTTCATGATTATGCCAGACCTCATGCTTCACAAGTCAATTTTCAAAAACTAAACGAGTTGAAATTTGATATTCTGTCTCGTATACCATATTCACCAGACTTTTTACTACTGACTAATACTTAATTAAACATTTGGGATCGTTTTTAAAAAATAACCGCTTTGTCAATCACGAAGTTGTCAAAGCAGCATTTATGAAATTTATAAATCAAGTGTGAGGGAGTCTGATGGCCGAGGGACTAGCGCTCTGGCATTCGGTGCCACAGTTTGCGTATTCGAGTCCCGGCAGTACCATAGATGTTTTTAGTGGTTCGGAATCCACTAAACAATAGGTCCAGAATATAATATGACTGCGGAGCTTAGGGCTGACAACCCTATCCGTAAGTTGAAAAACATCTCCTGTCTCGAAATCTGCCAGTAGGCAGACGGTTTTGACCCACCATGGGCTGTTGTGGCAATGAAGAAGAAGAAATCAAAGTATTCTTTGAAACTAGCATAAAAATGCTTTGTAATCGATGGCAATTTGATATTAAAAAGTTCATTTCATATGGAACTACCCAATAGTTGATGTAATTTTTTCAAAAGAGTTACTCTAATTTCAGAATTTTTGTTGCTGAAAATTTGAGCAACAAATGATTTCCATACCAATTTGCCATTAACTTCGATCTAAGTAAAAAACTGAAAAAGAAAAAAAATGCCTTTACTATTTGAAATAGCAATTGATATGCTTTTACAGAAAAAGCGAAATTATCTTCATAAATAATTCTTTATATCGAAGTGTAATGAGTAAAAGCATTGACATATGAAAAAAGAAATCAGAACTGGAGTTGCATAATTCTAAAAATGAGAGCTGTGCTTTGAATAAAATCCGCCTTTTAAATTATATGAATTGCAAAATGTTTCGAAAGTAATATAATTTTTTCTTTCAAATGAATGAAATTCGCAAAATAAATGTAAATACAGGTACAATTTGTTGTATCAGGAACTAAATGCAAACTGTTTTGCATTTTATTTCAGTTTTTTTGTCTTTTAATTTCAAATATTTTTCACAGTCATCAATTCATTGAAGCTCATAAAAAATAAGTGATTTCTTCATGAAAATTCAGAATGAGACGATATTTCGAAATCGGTTTTACTATACAATTTTTAAAATTATTATTCCGCTGAAGTTTAGTTTTTTTTAAATACAAATATTCCTTTAAATATAAGAAAATAATAGCTGTATGTTGGTTATGCCGGTTTTTGAGTCGAATAACATTTATTGATATATGTAATATTACGTAATTTATGTGATATGTGCAATATATGTATCTAGCTTTTAGAAAAAGTTACTTTATTAGCTTGAATTATGGAGGATTTTTAAGTAAATTTTTTGTTTTTGAATTATCAAGATTATATTTGCTGTATAGTATTATATATTAAAAAAATCTTAATAATTATTTTAAAATACTTTTGAAAACGATAATTAAAGGCAGTTTTATATTAACCACAATAATAATAATAACGTGAGGGCTTATACGAATGTATTGTATTATGTCTGTATTTAATAATAGTATTAGCATATATCTGATTGTTTGCCATTATGTTATGTAGGCTAGTTTGAATAGGATTTAGTATTGACAAATCTTCCCTTCTAACACTAATCTCTATTATAAATAATAATAAAATTTCTACTTAGATATTGGAAAATACTTTTCAAATATCTATATACTTTTTTACCAGTAATGACAGTATAATTTTTTTTTTTTAGCAAAAACAATATTTAAAAAATTATACACGGATACAATTTATTTTTATATATGTTTTTCTGTTTATGTAAGAGTATTTTGTTTTAGTTTGTGTCTAGCAAGATACTGATGAAAAAAATAAATAAAATAAATAGTATCTATGTATAAATGTTTTTCCTGTTTATGCAAAAGTATTTTAATGTGTTTCGAGCGAGATACTGATGAAAAAAATATAAAACCAATGAAGTAGACACAAAAACCACATTTTCGCACATTTATTTTGAAGTAAAGTTCTCACATACATAGATAAAAGACATCAATCACAAACACGGATATACAATTTTTTATCTCTTTTGACATAAAAATTCGTTATAAATTTTTTAAGAACATTTTCATGTCCTGTCAACGGGACACACATTTTGATGCACATGCATGATGAACGATGAAGTAAATAAATTACATTCTGTAACAATTTTCGCGATAAAAATAAATAACAGAAGCATTTATGATCAATTATTTTTTCGTATAAAGTGTAGATCATGAAAAGGATTTTAATGGACTTATTCACATCACAATAAAACATCCTTTACGAAACAATTCTACTTCTAAACTTATATATCATACATTTTTAAGATACCTTACTATCTAAAACGACGCTAGTTTTGGAATTGACAAAGGAGTTTTTTAAAATTTCTTTTCACGGACAACACATTTCACCTACATTTAGACATCCAGTAACACAATACATGAACACTATTGATGCTTAATACAATATTTATAAATTCAGCAATATTTTTTTTTTTTTACCAAGCAGGCTTGCAGTTGCATCAGACTGTTCAACTTTTAGTATCTTGGGCAAAAAAAAAAAAAAAAAAAAAAATTGTAGATTAGAAAAAAAAATGGTCTTGTACCACCTTAAATAAAATAAACTCTTCTCTCTAATTTGTACTGAAAAAAACCCCGTTAAAATGCACAAATATGTCTTCAATGACAAAATATCAAAATATTGTAGAATAATAATCTTTTGTTTTTATTAGAAAAGAAATATTTTAAACAATTTAGTCGCTGAAATAAAATATCTTCTACAGATTAAAAGCTGCCTGATGGCCAATTGGCTAGCGATCTGGCCTTCGGTACCACAGGCGTCAGATTTGAATCTTGGTGGTAGCATGGATGCTTGTGGTGGTTCGGAAGCAACATTAAGCTGTAGGTGCAGGTCTAATTAGCCCACAGTGTGCAAAAATATTACCGTAGAGCAACAAACCAAATCTATAAATTAAATAAGGAAAATCAATTTGGTTTTTAAATTATATACAAAATTAACTTCGTCCTTTTTTTCAAATGTTTATGTATTTAGAACATAAGGCTGTAAATGCGATTTTATGTTGAGTCGTATTCGTAACAGTGCTAAATCGCATGCGGATCGTGGTTTGGACAATCTTGATCAAAAACACTTTGCTTTTAAAAATATATTAATAATTTAACCTCTTGAAACTTCATTTTCGTTTCGCTCTATTCAGAAAGGGAATGTTTGATTTTTAGTGATGCAGTCTAGAAATAAGTAATACACTACTAAACATTTAATAGCGGGTATTTTATGTAAAACACATAAAATATGTACTCGATTACTTTTTGTGTATAAATTAAAACATTTTTTTGTCATTTTTTTGTTTTTAGTTATATGAGTTTTTCAAACACTAAGGCTCAATATACCTATTATTTTGATAGCACTCTTAAAAAAATCTTGAAACATTATTATATATACTTTTATTTGGTATTCTTTTATGAAAGCTGGGCTCAAATTCCGTGCAAAATGTTAAAAAACATGGACGCCAAGGTATAGTGGATACATCGAAAAAGTATAATTTTTTTTTTTTTATAAATTGTATATAGATACTATAGCGTAATAGAGAACCGCAGGACACATTAAAAAAGCAAAGCAAAAAAATGTTGAAAAGATAAAAAAAAAAAGATTTCACTCAACTACAACTTAAGTACAAAAGTTTATACAATCAAACCTAATTTTTTGCTGTCTGTTTTTAGTGTGTTTTTTTTGTGCTGTTTATAAAAAATTCTATTAACAAAAATTAATAAAAAACTGTAATTCAAAAAAGAAAACAACAGTGATTGTCAAAATAACATGCAATTTAAAAAAAATCCCAACAAATTTTGGCTCACCTATATTATTACCGCCATTACCATAAATGTTATTAGATGCGAGGTAGTGTTACTTCGTGAGGTTTTTGATTTCATATTTTTTTTTTATGTGGTCCCATTTATCTCATAAAAAAGCATTTTTAAACATATGTTGCAAGTAATATATTTTATAGCTACTATGAAGTAACGAGATATTTTCTTATGCAGTTCTTGTGCCCGCACAAAAAAGGTTTGACATTTGATGCAAAATTCTTTTTGGTTGCTTATAACAGGCAGGCTGAAAAGTTCGTAGGCTGACACACAGATGGTGCTACTAGCATTAAATCCATATGATTTTTTATTATCCCTAACCTTCAAAAGACACAATGTATAAATTTGACAGCTGTTGCACTATTAATATGTGAGTTATAGCATTTTTTAGTGTTTTAGTGTTCATCACGTCTAGTCCAATCGGCTGACTGTCGATTGGACTCCGGTGTGAAATGATGGAGCCATGTTTCATCCATTGTCACATATCGACGCAAAAATTTCAGGTTTATTACGATTGAACAGCTCCAAACACTGCTTAGAATCATCAATTCGTTGTTGTTTTGGGTCGATTGTGAGCTCGCGCGGCACCCACTTTGAACAGAGCTTTTCGCATATCCAAATATTCATTCACGATATGTCCAACACGTTCCCTTGATATCTTTAGGGTCTCGGCTATTTCAATCAACTTCATTTTACGGTTAGCAGAAATTATTTTCTGGACTTTTTTGATGTTTTCGTCGGTAGCAGCCTCTTTTTGGCGGCCACTGCGTGCATCGTCCTCGGTGTTCATTTCGCCTCGTTTAAATTTAGCAAAACTTCTCTACGGTTGATTTTACTGATGCAAAAAGTCGAATAATGTTTATCAAGCCAAGACTTGGCTTCAAAGCCAAAAAGCAATGCTTTATTAACACATGAAATTCCTTTTTATCCATTTTTTCAAACTAACAAAGTTGCTTCACTAAAAATGCTATAACTCACATACTAATAGTGCAACAGCTGTCAAATTTATACACGTGTCTTTTGAAGATTAGAGCTAATTAAAAATCATATGGATTTAATTCTAGTAGCGTCATCTATGTGTCAGCCTACGAATTTTTTCAGCCCACCGTTAATACCAACAAATGATATTTAATTTCCTGTCATTTATTAGTAATAATTTGAAAGATACGAACTGAAACTGTGCAGATTTAACATCATTGAATTTTATTATGGGATTCTTTAAGATAAAGTATTATGTATTTTCAGGCATCTTGGCGCTATGAAGCATATTAAAATTGTTGATGATTTCTAACTTTCAAATGTTTGATAAAAATCAAGGAATCAAGTATTGTAATTTATTAACTTTTGTAGTTGCATTGCATAACATTTTTATTCTAGTGTCTTCAATTTTTATTACAGCTTTGTAATTTATCTTCTGACAATCTCTATTTTGTATTCTTTCTCTTTTGAATTGAAGGATGATTTCAAATATAACTGAGATACAAGGCTCATGCCTTTTAAATATATTTCAAAAGGAACAAATTAAACTTAAAAATACAGTTCATTTTTAAAATACTTTTGTTGACCCACACGTTTTAGATTTAATAATTGATTCTATAGTATTTAAATATTTAAATTTGATTTGACAGATTCTTTTTAAATTTGATCAAAATGAATAAAAATAAATAAAAAAAACTGGAGAGATAGTTTCTTCTGCTGGTTATTGTTAATAACTTCTTTAGAAGGAAATTAAACTTTCACAAAATTTAGTAATAGTTATTTCTAACAATGTCTATGTCAGAGTACGTACTTATTATAATATACTAACAAGAATGTGATGCAGATTAAGTTATGATTTCATCACAAAACTAATTCTATATATTAATAATTCAACATGGTATTTCAATATTTCCCATTTTCTTAAGCAACATAATTGTAAACGGCATAAATACACAAGCCACATACATTTTCAAACATACAGTCAGGACGAAATTTTTTTATTTTTCTGTGCGTGTAATTCAAACGAGGAACACAGCTCATGATCAACAAAACACAATTTCTACTTATAATGTCAAATTAATTCAAAATGTCTAAAGAATCAATAATAATTTATTTCCCAATTATACTAAGAGACGAATTTTTTTAAATTATTAAAAATAATAATTCAAAATAATCCTAAATTAGAAAAAAACTGTGGAAATATAAATATTGCACAATTTGGGTAAATGTTGCGATAAATAAAATATTTCATAATAAGTAGTTATTATTTAAAATCGTTTTATTAAAGACAATTAAGAAAATAATATATTTTTTTCTGAAATTAAAAAGAAAACAATTATTTCAAATCCTAGAAATTCGACAAATTAATACCACATAACATAATTCAAACTACTTTGACATTAACAAAACAATTGTAAGATAAATACATGATCGGGTATAGTTGCAACTGTAAGACGTATAGAAAAGACAAGATATAAAAAAAGACGTTATAATTACATATTAAAGGTATTATAACAAGTTTTAAATATTAATGAAATGTAAAAACTTTTTGACAACTTATTGAAGATGTGAAAAATAATTAATAAAAATAAAAAAAAATTCTGAAAGATTATGAAATTCCATTATGTTATTTTTGTATACAAAACTGGATGTATGCTTGCTTATATATTCCAGTATAACTTTATAATACTAAAAAGTTAATTTTTTTATCTGGTGTAAAACCACAAATTTAACTTTTAGCTATTTTTAAATGAAATAAAAATCTTATTTTTTTAATTATTAAATTGAAATTTAGGCTACAGTGCAAGACGCCATCTGGTGGCTTGATGATGCTTAGTGCTGATGTCATATAGCATAATTGCTTTCGTCACTTTTTTTTTTTTTTTTAAATTCCTTCTATTAGATCACACTTTTCCTATATATATATTGTTAAAATTTTCAATCGTTCATAAAATACTTTTATTCATCACTCAAGTTCAAATACATTTTTTGAACTTGTAGTGGATGACACTGGATGTTAATACAGTTTTCAAATGTGTATTCATTAATTAAATTTAATTAATTAATTTAGTTTTATATGGGAGGAATATTCATATATTCACTCTGCTCTTTCTTCTCGTTTTGCTCGTCATTAATTAATTTATTAGTAATATCTTTTTTTTTCTCATAACTAATTATTAATTAATTAATGATTATTAATTATTTTATTCCTTCAATTATTAATTATTTTCATTTCATTTAATTATTATTTTATTATCAAATATTTTATTATTCATTTAATATATATTGTTCAATTTATAAAATAATGTAACTACAAATTAGCAATAATATATAAAATCGTCTGATTTTAATGTAACTATTTTTCTGGATATTATTATTCTTAATTTTTTACGTTTGAAATTTGAAACGATAGTGTTTGAATATTCTTAGTAAAAGTATTCTATATTTTTTAATTTTAAATGATCAAAAAAAGTTTTTAATTAAATTTGAAATATAGCCTAATATATTTGCTTTTATTATTTTTATCGTATGTATTTGCTTTTATTATATTTGCTTTTATTATTTTTTTGCTTTTATTATTTTGCTTTTATTATTTTTGCTTTTATTAGATTAATTCGTGATTGCTGTTCTTTTTCTTTTCAATTCCTTCTATTAGCTCCCACTCTCCTATATATATATTGTTTAAATTTTCAATCGTTAATAAAATGCTTTTTTATTCTTCTACTCAAGTTCAGATACATTTTTTTGAACTTGTAGTAGATGACACTGGTTTTAATACAGTTTTTCAAATATTAATTCAGTAATTAAATTTAATTAATCAATTTTTTTTTTTAGATTTAAGTTGCATATATCTACCAATAGGTGGCGCCAGATAAACTTAAAAAAATAAATGAAAATTATTTATAAAAAAGACTTCCTGCAATAGAGTGAATTAAAAGAAGGAATTGACTTTAAAATTTTTTTTTTTTATATTACTTGTTTTTTTGAACTAAACTGTGAACCTTTTGAAGTTTACGTGTCTTTTTTAAATCCTTTTTTGTTTTAAATGTTCCATTATATAGGCTTAACAATTTTTTTTACTAAAAAAATTTTTTTTTATTGATACATAGTGATTTAGAATAATTTTCCTTTTAGAATTCTCTAAAAAAATTTTAATCTTTATTAGATGTATTGCAGTTGTAATTAAAATTTCCTTTTAGTTTCTTTAAATATTTCAGTGATAACATTTTTCTAATAAAATTTACTAAGAGTAAAAATGTTTCATTTTCTGTAGCCGGGCAACGCCAGGTAATATGTGTGTTTAAATTTTAACCAGTAACATATTTAAGACTTCATTTGATTTTTCATCATTTTTTTTAATACAATAGTCTGAATTCATTAGCAGTTGATTATTTCTTTCCACCAATGAAGTTAAATTTCTTTAGTGTTCCAAGGTAGAATTTTTAAAGTGATTAAAAATTGATTCAGTTTTTTTTTTGTTTGATTAAATTTTATTCATTTTATGCAAACAATAATTGAGTTCGAAAAATAGAATCCTCATATGTAGCAGTTGAACATTCACATTAAGCCTAAGTTTAAGAACAAGATAATATTCTACGTTTAGATTTGATACATTTCAGGACATTTTGGTTCTCATAAATATACAAAGTTCATCTACACAATTTTTTCATGGCGCTATGAAGGACATTTTAATTCTATTTTTTTTAGGACAGCGATAAATATAGTGCTTACAAACCATTGCTATTAAACAGAATAAAATGTAAGGAGCTTTGTTATAATTGGTAAGAAATATTGTAGAGAATAGTTCGCTAAGGAATTTAATTCTTTTGCCATTTAAAATCATTTTTTAATTAAAAAAAAAAGTGAATGTACATACATGCCTTAATATAAATATAAGAATTACAATATATAAGTTAACATAATATACCCAGCATTTTTATAACGGAAAATTAAGTTAAATTTAATTAATAAGCTAATTAGACGGACAAACAATTTAATTTAGGAATACATAATTAAAACTATAATTGCAGAAAAATGCAATAACCTTTTTAAAATTGTGTGAGGATTTTGGAATTATTACAACAGAGGCAAACTTTCGGTTTCAAAAAGAACACAATGTCTTCAAAATCGCTGATTAATGATGTAGATGCTGTGGTTTCTGTATATGTACAACAACAATGGTATGCATGATGGTGGTACGCAAAACAAGGGTATGCATGATGGTGGTATGCACAACAATGGTATGTTTATCGATGATTTATAATTTAATGTCCATGAAATACTTGAAATATATTGCTCCACAAATATTTGTAGGAAATACCATTTCAAAATGGGATAATTCAGAGCCATACATTGAACATTAAGATCAAATCTTTACTAAGAGAATGATTACGGAGTGCTTGAGATTCATTTTTTTTTATAATTCTAGCGAAATCAGAATTCCACCTTTTGGAATTAAAGCAGAAAGTCTTTTTTCTATCAGTTCAGTGCAAAGTTAGATTCGAAATGCATCAATAACTTTCACATTGAAACACCATTTCATTAACTGGTTTCTTCTTTTATTATTATTGAAGTAGAACGATGTTTGTTGCACAGCAATAGAGTTAAAACAGTCACTGTCTGTTTCATCTGATGACATAATGAATGTGAATTGACGGAATTTTTCATCCTGCTTTATACTCTTTTAATTGTTCCTTTTGTTTCAGGAAAATAAAAATGGCGATTTCTGTAAATTAAAATTTTAGAAAAGGTGTTGCACTGAAACTTTAGAACGCTTTGGATTCACCTTGATATTACGTAGATCTCAATCAGAAGTCATATTTTGTGGCACAACCATATAAATGTCTACTCCAACTTTTGAGTAACTTTTTTTTTTCACATAAATGGTGATTAAATTGTTCGATTCACCTTGTCTTCTAAACATTCCGAATTAAAAATATTGGTTTACTTTTAATAAAATAATTAAATGTTTTAAAAATAAGAATCTAATTTTAGTTTGACAAAAAAATTGTCAAATATCAAACGGGTTGTTGATCATTTGGTTGACAATCCATGTTAAAGTCCACATCCCAATTTGTGTCTGATCAATTGAATAACACTTATATTTGCAATTTCCATAACTTAGATGTTTAACATTATTTGTTAGTAATTCATGGTCGAGAAACAGAGTCTCAAACTTATATTTATCCAATTTACGGAGAATAACATTGCAAATCCTAATTTCAGTGTTTAAAGATCATTTTCAATTAAAAAAAAATCTCCACACGACATCTCTATCCGACATTATGAGGAATTTTCAAATGATTTCATAAATGATCAAAGAAAATCATATTCAATTCAACTGCAATTAGAGAAAAACTGTTTATAATTTTTTTTTGAGTTCAAAAAAATCCTAAATTGATTGGATGCAGAAAATTGAAATACAATTTTAGTGCAACCAGCATATTTTTTTCACAATAAAAATTTGATATGACCTTTGCAAAAAAAAATCGATTTATATTATAGAGATTGTCAATTAAGTTGTTGCTTTGTTGTTTTAAGTACTAAATTCTAAAACGAAATTTTAGGATTCCTCGCAATCTGCCATGTAATTTGCCAAGTTTGAGACATTTTTTTACTGTATAAAGAATCTCATTTCGAATATATGCCATTGATGCTGAAATTTTGTATCAGAATCCTGATTTTTCCCATAGCGGATTTAAAACACATCCGAGATTTCTTCAATCGAATACGAATCTCGCTTGAGGTGTGTCTGGCATTGTAGGGTGCCGATTCGGAGTTCTGGTTGGATTTTCTCAAGGTCGCCGGAAAAGATCAGACAGGTTGGAAAGAGTCACGGAAGATGGCTTTGTGTTCATTGAGTATCTCAGGCGCATTCGATAAACAGAGCGACGCATCAAATCTGTCACCTGAAAAGTAAAAAGTGATGAGATATTCAAAAATATTTTTATGTAGGAAAAAAAAAATGATAAATCTTTCAAAAAGAATATTTTTAATTGTTACAATATTTATTGAGCATTTTGGTGCTGTTAATTTTCTTACTGAGAAACAAAATTATTCTTAATAAATGTGAATTGTAACTATATTTAAAAAATGAATTAATCTCAAAATTTTATGAAATCAATCTCATATTAATGAAAGAAACTTCGAAATGTACAAAAAAATATTATATTAAATGATTTTATGAGAAAAATAAGAATTTAAAACGTTGAGCATTATTTGTTAGGATAAATGCTTTTATTTTTTTAGGTATAAAAGTTTTTTATTTAAGCAAATGAATAAAAATAAATGCAATAAAAATGCAAAAATGTGATTAATGTAATAAGCATGATAATTAAATACATAATATTGCTATTTAAGCTTGAAAAATCCAAAATAGTATACATTAAATTTTTCAAAAATTTGAAAAAAGGTTTTTATGCAAAGGTTAAACACATTACAAATTTGTGTATAAAAACCCCAAAACAAATTTCAAGATATCTTGCTTTATTTATTTACAGCGCAGCTACAAAAAAAATTATAAATTTGGTTTTCAGATCCCTCAGTTTCAAGCAATGTTAATTAAAATGTTCATTTCCTTGAACGTTGCTCACTCACTTGAACATTGTTTAATGTTATATATTAATAAACATATGTATTAATAAATATAAGAGTTATGACTTTGAACACTTTCCAGATTTAACTTCGTTGGATATTTTCATATTGGGTTATGTGAATAATTATGTTTATCAGATGCTTTGTCATTAATTTGTTGGAAGTGAAACAGAATGTTTACATCTTGCTATTAGTTCCATAGCTTCTTAAGAATATAATTACATAGTACAGAATCGAGTATCATTTGGACGTGTACAATGAGCTAAAAAAGATTTCTTCACATCCGAAAGTATAAATTTTTTTTTGTAATTTGTAATTTTTTTTTGTAATTTAATAAACTCTGATATTTACAATAATTTTATGTTGCTCTTAATAATTCTCGGACACCCCAAAACATTCTGTCTTTTCATGTGTTTATAAAATGATTTTTCTAATTACTTTCCTTAACAAACATAATTTATTCAAAATTTCTATTTATTATTTTTTTTTGAAACGAACAAACTAATAATAGAATATTGTTGTTTGATATTAATATGTAAACATGTTAAATTTTCTTTCTGTATTGATGAATATGCTATTTTAAATTGGTTATTATTTGGTATTTCGATCAATCGAGAAAATTTAATTAAAATCTTATAGGACTGCTAAATAATTCAAATTATTTTAATTTTTAATTTTTCACAATTGCTTTCTGAATTTTTTAACATTAGTATAATAGTAGAAAGCGGATAAAATTCGGCTTCACTTCAGTTAATTCTATTCTAGGAAGTAATATTTTTATATATTTTGTGAAAAGTTACATCAAAAACATCAGTCAAATAATTTGAGTTTCTTTTAAAAGGAACATAGGTGTTAAGTTCCAATTAGAAATCAATTTTATTATTCAATAAGATATATAAGCAATATTTAAGAAATGCTTTTTGTAGTGCAGTTTTATTAAAGTTATTACTTTGATTGAAAGCTTTCTTATTTTATCAAAAAACATACTTTTGATCAAAATAAGTGTCAAATAACTGAATAGTTAAGTTTACACTAGAGTACAGTTGTTTTTATGCAACCTTGCTATGATGAAATAGTTGACAATGCATGTACTGTGACTAGACTAGGAGAAAATACATTGTACTGCTGTATTTCCACACTGAATCTTGCGAAATATTAGGAATCATAAATTTATTCAGTTCAAAGTCTACTCAGTTGACTGAAGGCTCCAAAGGAGTGTTATTGGAACTTTCGCATGAAAATTGATTTTTTTATTTTTCATATATTGTTATAAGGAAAAAATATTTAATTTGATGCAGAACATTACATTGATTTAACTATCGTTTAAATATTTAATCTTATTTTTGTAAGTACCAAGTTAATATTTTTAATTTTCATTAGTCAAGAAATTATTGACTGTATATTTTATCGAACTTGCATACTTTATCTGAATGAAATTTTTTTTCACATGTTTTCATCGTTTAGCATATTGACATCTTCAATTACATAGATCCGAACACATTTTCAGATGAAAAGGGCAAAAATATTAATATTTTACTTTTTTAAAATAAAAAATGTTGAATTTTAAGAAAATTGCTGTGCAAAAGGGACGATTTTTTTAAAAATTATCAATCATGTGAGTTGTTAATTTTAAAAATCAGCCGGTGATGGGCGGTGAAGTTAGCTTGCACTCATATTTTTTTTATAAAAGCATGACTTTGGTGTGATTAGATTAGTGACAATGATAATAATGTAACTTGTTAAATCAGTGATAATAATAATAATAATAATAATGTAACATTCACCAGTGTTATGCATTTGCAGGATGTGAGAATTAAAAAAGTGGATGACCACTTTGACAATTAAGAAGGTTGCAAATGTGATGCGCACTATTGAAGCA